>AMYF01000002.1:0-220692 GCA_000315175.1 Herpotrichiellaceae sp. UM238 | reverse complement strand
AAAAAAAAAAAAAAAAAATAAAGGAAACTAAATTTACTTTTATTTTAAAAGCGAGAAAGGCTTTTAACTTTCTTAAAGAAGCCTTTACTATTATACTTATTCTTAGAATTTTTAATTCTAAGCTTTAGACTATAACAAAGATTAATATATTTAATAAAGCTATTATAATCGCTTTTACTTAACTATACTTTAATAAGAAAATATAATTCGTAGTATATTACTTAAGAAAGATAATAAGTTTAAAACTAAACTATAGTATTTATAATAAAGAACTACTAGCTATAGTTAAAGCCTTTTAGTACTAGCGAGTCTATCTTAAAGGGTCTAAATACTTAATTAAGGTTTATTTTAACTATAAAAACCTCCTCTACTAGACTACTACGAAAAGCCTAAGTAAGATATAAATAAAATAGGCGAAGCTTCTATTCGCGTACTACTTTAAGATTTTCTATATAAAACGAAAAGAAAACGAATAAGCTAACGCCCTTAGTAGACGACTAGACTATATAGAAAATCTTAAACTAAGCTTATTTATTATACTCTAAATAAAGGGAAACTATATAACTTACGCGTAACTAACTTTAGTAAGTATAGAATTATAATACTATTTAAGAACTAATATAACGAGAAAGAGAATTTATAATTTACTTTTAATTACCTAAGAGAAAAACCCTTTAGAGACGTAGTTAAACTAAGAAATAGTTATACGCTACTTTTATAATAACTCTCTTATAGGCTATTTAAGAGTAACTAAAACTATTTAAACTTATTACTTAAAATTATATCCTTAAGCGAGGTATAAGAAAAAGAGTTAAAGAATTTATTAAGAACTATAAGACTTATATAAAAACTAAGTACGTATAATATAAGCTTTATAGCTTATTATAACTCTTAGAATTACTAAAGAGTATATAGACTTTAATTACTTTTAATTTTATTATAAAACTACTAAAATTAAAGAAACCTCTTATAAGTATATATTATAATATTATTTTAGTAATATATTATTAACTTATATAATACTTATATTTTAAGTTATATTAAAAATCTTTTATAGTAGAAAATTTATCTTATAAGTTTCTTAAAACTATCTTTACGAACTATAAAATACTAAAAAAAACTTATTCTTAATAAGAATAAATAGTTTATTTTAAGGTTTTAGAACTTATTTATAGAACTTATATTAACTAAGTATAAACTATTTACTTTATTTTACTCTTAAACGAATAAATAAATAAAAAAACGAATTAAACTTTAAAATAATACTTATAAGGATTCTTAAACTATAAATAAAATAACTAAATATAATTATTATTAATAGTATAATTCTACTTTAATAATTATAGTATTTAATTAAATATTACGCTCTTCTTTACGAATTATAAATATTACTTAAGAACTAAAGATACTTTAGAAAGATAATTAAATAAAAAAGCTGTAATTAAAGTCTAAGAAATATATAAACTATACTAGAAATTAAGAATAGATCTTAAGTTCTTAGCTTAAAGAATAATAAAATACGTAAATAAGAAAAGGATTATAAGACTAACTCTTTTAAAGAGTAATCTTATATACTTAGTACGAAAGAATATTAAAATTTAAAGACTAAATTTAAAGCTAAACTATACGAAACTAGAACCTTTTAAGATTAAGAAAGTGTCACTGATGCGGGGTAGTGCCTTATAAAAAGGTCACAGAATATCGCCAAACTTGGCGATATTTTGCCCGCATCGGCTTATAGCTGTGCCCCCGGCGCACCACGTGCCTCTGCGCACGCCGCCGGTGACAGAAAGTTAGAGAATTAATAATATTTATTCTAAATTTACTAAAGGTAATAAGAATATACTTAATCTTTTATAATTTACTTCTTAAATCGACCTTTAAGAACGCTAAATAGCTAGTATAGTTAGAATTAATAAAGAAACGAAAACTAATATTTATAATATTAAAAAGATTATCGTAGTTAAACTTATTAATAATACTCTATATTACTTAATTAAATAATTAAAATAGAACGAATCTAAGAATACCTAAAAGCTTAAAATCTATTTATTCTTAATAACGCTCTAAAGGGCGTAAAAAAACTACTTTAACTAGTTTCTAGTAGGAGAAAGGCGTTTACCTAGGTATTATTAAAGGTAACCTTAACCTAAATCCCCTTAGTTAATAATAGCGGCTTCGGCTTATTAGGAGTATACTCTTTCTTCTTATTTAGGGCGCTTAGGACTATAAATACCCGTACTACTATATTACTCTACGCTTAAGACAAATCGTTAATCTAGTACTAAAGACTCTTAAGATTCTTTTAAGAACGAGCTATTCGCGACGTAAACTCCGTAGTAAACTAGGCTATTTTAAGCTACGCCTCCTTAACTCGTTTCTTTAGCTTAAGCTTAAAGCGTTTTAAGCTTTAATACTTTACTTTAAAATACTACTCGTTATACTTTATATTCTTATAAGTATAGTAGAAGTATTAAGTTATACCTCTTTATATTATATATATTAAACTCGACTTTTAATAATTACTATAAGAAGCTATATTTATAATATCTAAATTTTCTACTTTCTCGGCTTACTAGAATCGCTAAAGGGTTCGATAAAAGGAAGAAAGAGGATTACGTTTTAATATACTAGATAGAAAGGAAGAAGATATTCTTAGAATAGACCTTATAGAGCTTTAAGAATAAGAGTAAGTTCTTATATTACCGCTAAGAATAACCCTTAGGATAAGGGCTATTCTTAAAGGAGGATAGTATTATATAAGGATCCTATTATAATAGAGTAAATAAGTGTTACGACTTAGCCGCTCCGCGACTATCTTCACTACTAATAAAGGAGAAGGTATAGCGAATACTACGTGAGTACCGGAAGAGGAAATACCTAGATAGATAGCTAGATAGTAAGGCACCTTACTATCTTACTAACTAACTACACTATATTTCCTAATGCAGAAAGAGGGAACTACTATATAGATTACGAACCTCCTATATTTATAACTTACATAGTTAACTTAAGTATATAATCCGATACTTAATCGAGTTCCTACGAACCTCTATTCTAGTTATCCTATATCCTCTTTCCTTAAAAGACCCAACCTAGTAGGCCGTAACACCTTATCGTAAACGGTTTATAATATTTACTTACGTATAAATATATAGATTTAAGAACTTACTATCTATAACTTTAGGTTATTACAGTATAAATTACTATAAGAGGTATCTATACTTTCGGATTTAAGGTGGTAGCACGTGACAGTGGGTAATGGGTAATAGGTAAACTGGGGTGGGTAAACTGTAGGCAATCCCGGAAGAAATGATACCGTGAAATGGACAGTGCTTTCGCCGAATATGCGCTTGCGGCGGTCGGACGAACTGAACGAATCCTATGCATCGTCTTATGGTGTTCTCACCGCCCACCACAGCTATATACTCGCTATCGAACCCATTGACGAGGAAGCCCGTAACGGGTACTTTCGTTTCGGGCGTGCTTCGTTCGGTCGTAATTAGCATACTGAGCTTCTGCCACTTGCGTAGGATGAGCATCAACATATCTTCTCCGGTCTTGTGGTTCGGTCATTGCTTTATGGTAGTAAGGCGCAGAGCCATGCAGAAGCGACTCAAAGGCTACGCGCAAGCGCGCGTCGTTTGAGCCACCGTGCGTCGTTGGAACCTTGTTCCGTTGAGTGTGAGATGTCGAGGTAGGGGCCGTCTTTTGGGTTGAACTGTCGTCGTCGTTGGTGGTGGGGAGTGAAAATGCTATCGAGATTTTGTGATCCTGAGCTTGACCTAGAGGCGACATAGCAGATGGTGTCGGCCAGCTATGGTTTTCTTTAGGTTGAAATTTGGTGAATGCCAACGTGATGTACGGTTGATCAATTTGATTAGAATCTCGAACGAGAAAATGGATAGAAGGAGGAAGGGGCACCGTACCGCCTGAAAGCCGATTATATATTTGTCTGCAGTGTTAGTGACGCGGATGTCCTTTGAACTCGAGGCTAACAATGACCTCAAACCTTACGCCGAGACTGTGCTCCCTACTGGGTGCGGATCTTCAATTCACCAGGCAGCTCAGCCGATAGAAAACACACTGTGCCTCCATCGTCACAGTGTCGAGTGAGAATGACGAGTAAACAATGTGATTCAGGCTGGGGGCGAGTGAGACGCTGCAAGCTGGTTCTATACAACCCGGTGCTCGGAAGATATCAAAAATGGTCTGAAGACGGGCGAGAAGGCGGGCTGAGAGACGTTCATCACCGATTGTGTTTAACGAGGACAACGACAGGGCAAGAGTCGAGCGGCCTATGGGTGAGTCTCTTCGACCACGACGAGGACAGAAGTAGTGCAAGTCCTCGCAAAAAGAGGCTACTGGCTTGCCATGTGTTCTGGCTCCTCCAGTCATAGAGTGTTTGAACTTTCTTTCACGATGGCACCACTGCGTCAAACTACACATATGTCGGCGGAAGCGTACGTTTCAAGAAGGTCGTATGTATCTGTAATTGCTTTCAAATCCGACATTGGTAGCATCTTTCCGATAGGCGACGTTGCAAATGTTGTGTGGAAAGCTTCCTAAACCGCGGAATGCCTCTCGTGTGCCCCCTATGGTAGTGTCACCGGATTAATATGCTATTGACGCAGTTTTTACGCCACTTCCGTCTTCATGCTCCCTATTGCCGTGCCTGAGTCCGGCCTCATCATGGCCCGGCTTCTAAAAGAACCTCAATCTTTTTCTTAGGAGAAGAAGGACTTGTCAAAATAGCTAGACCTCAGAACCATAGGTGTATTGAAAACAGTACAATGTGTTTATTGCGATCGTCTCTTTGAGGAATAGGCGCAGCCATGCGGCTTTGGGATCTTGGGTATCCTTTCGCCTATGTTGAGACGTATCTTTCGAAGAAACGTGATTGTGTATATGTAGCAACGATAGCTCGCTCGATACAGATTCAAGTAGTTGCTCCCTAGTCCCTCCTTTTCGAGACTTGTAGCGAATTGCAAGCCCCTGACGATTCTTAAGGCTTTTCTTCTTATTCTCCACTTTGACGGAGAACAGGATCAGATGGTGCTCGCAAGTGGCCAGTTATGCGTGCTTCGGTGACATTGAACAGCTGTGTTGTGCTCTGTGATGTTACTCGGGAGACAAGCTCTCAGTAAAGACGCCAGCATGCGCTCGAATTGACACAAATGTTGGTGTGGGTCATAAACACAACGGGCTCAGCACGCGCATGCCTAGCTTCTGGGACCAAAACTGCGCCCAGAAGGAGCCGCTGCTCGTCAGAATTAATTCTGTGACAGACCGGAGTTGATATGCAAAAGGAAACCACGGTTCGTTATGTGTGACAAGATCATTCCGGAGATCGACATATCCGTGTTCATGAATTCTCCAGAGATGACGAGTGGAGTCGACACTAATGACCACCTCAAGACAATGAAAGATCCGAGCCTTTGGAGTGTCGCCGAGACTGGAGAGATTAGAGTTCCTCAAAGATCCAATACAGGAGACGCCTGAGTCTGCTTCCTGCGTCTGGACGACTGGCACCCCAACGGACCTTCTATCGAGGCAGACCTCCGTCTTGCTAGTACTGCGCCTCAAAAACGCGGTCTCTGCCGAAGACCAGACCTTTGGCCTCGCATCATGCCTAATGATCCCAAGATCGGTCAACATCCTTGGCATAGTGCTAAGTAGCTATGCAGGATTGCCACGTCAGAAGGTTCAGAGTTCCTATCGTTGATTGAAGGGCTCTTCTATGACATGTCCAGGCTCGGCAGCACGAAATAGCTGTATCCGCTCTGCTCGCAAACAGTCAGCACTCACTGCTTCGACATGAAAGCCGAGACCATCTGGTCTTGTGTTGCTGGAAATGCTGCATGCTCCCCAACGTACAAAACAGTCTCAAGTCCCTGGCGTGGGTTCCCTACAGCTTCTGCACGTGTGACCTGCCGCAGTATCTGCTATTCCGAGCCAAGCATACGAGAAGATTCAAACATGGGACTAGGAGTATTGATCATCCTGCGGTGAAACTCAGACGCGACGTCACCCGTTCGAACAAAAGAAAGGTCTAGTCAGCTAGCAGATGGTCCTGACATATCCCAATCCTATCACTGGTTTGGGGGCCGTTAATCTTGACATTCTTACTGGCTTTTGTCACTCAAATCATGCACATGAAGGCTCGAGTCTCATCCAGAGCGCAAGAGTCGTTTCTGGCAAAATGGCGAGGGTAACGGCGTTAAATTGGATCCCCCAGGGCGAACAACGAATGGCGTTCACTCACGTGATGATCTGCCTGGTTTGACCTCCTAGGCGTGCAAGGGGCCGCGAGCTCGATGCGGTATTCCCTACCCTCGGCTGCGTGGAAGCTGGGCGCGAATCAAACAATATCGCGTCATGTCACGGGATAAGACACCGTTTCGAGGTTGATGCAAGATTCTATTTTAGAAAATAGAACAGTACAAAAGGAAACGGCATTCGACTGACCTGATATTGACTCCAGTGCTTCAATCAATGCAACATGGAAGCAGGAAAGTTATCGAGGAATCAGTAACGGCAGCAAGACCGCTAATTTGACGGAAGCGAAAATGTCACCAAAGATACGAAGTTTACTCAGCTGGCACGCGCCGGTTCATCTCAACTCTCAGTAGACGAGATCATCACTTGACGAGAGCACGACACATGCCACGACTAGCTCGTGTCTTCTCCCTCGCCACCGTGTCGCAGCAAGGATATCATTCTTCTGTCAGGACCGCCTTAGGAAATAAACGAATGCTAGGTTCTCAAAGATTCTGCTTTTTCCTCCTCCATAGTCGAACGTTGTCAAGCCTCGCCCTTGTGATCCGCCTCTTTCAGGGTGTCGTTGTCGCTAAACTTGCCAAACTGGTACAATGTCGGCGACTGGAGGCCCTTGCGACGCAATATCTGTGTCTTGATCCAGTAGGGGAGTACGGTGCCGACCTGGTAGTTCATGTGCTTGCGAGTCGGAACAGCAAAGACATAATCCAATTCTAATTTGAGAGTTGAGTTAGCAGAAATCCTGTACATCAAGGACTTACAAGCACTCTCGGCTAGTACAGAAGGTGAGGAGGAAAGCATCGACGTACCTTCGAGAGATCTCTGTTTAGTTTCTGGCAGCCACAGGAAAATCATGATGAATGCAAGGAAGTTCATCGCGGCGTAAAAGCCGAATGCACCGGTCGAGCCGAAGGCAGAAAGTTGACGTGGAAAAGTCAACGAGACCACGGTTGCCCAGAAGTTGTTCGTAGCTACCGCCCAAGACATGCCGACCTCGCGGTGAGACAAGGGGAAAACTTCGGCTGAGTAGGTGAAGGGAACAGGACCTTCGCCAGGAGAGTAAAAAGCGTCGAAGAGGTAAATGAAGAGAGCGATTAGAGCGAGGTGGGCTGTGCTAGACTGAGGAATGTAAAAGCACAAACCTGCTGCGAGGAGTGTCCAGCACATGTTGGGGAAGGTGAACAGGAGTAATGTGCGGCGGCCGAAGGTGTCTATCGTCCAGACCGCTGGCCAAGCGAAGACAAAATTGATGATGCCGAACCCCCAAGACGCGAGGAGTGCTCCTGTAACGGACGCGCCTGCCTGGGCAAACACCGTCGATGAGTAGAAAGCGATGATATTAACTGACACCTCGTAAGTTGATGCGGCTTAGGTCGAGGACAGGGACAGCACTTACTGCCGCACATCTGCTGTGCAATCATAACGATACCCGAAGCCTGGGTTGCTCTTCGTACTCGAGGAATAGTGAAGAGCTCGACCATCCTTGTGAAAACGTTTGCCTTGACAGCGACGCCAGATGCGGCAATGAGGATCTCTTCTTGTTGCATCTGAGCATGGATGTAGTAGAGCTCTCGTGCGGCGCGGATCGGTGTGCCTCGGAAACGGAGCAAAGCCTGGTACGCCTGCCTGTATCTCCCTTTCGACATAAGCCACCTTGGAGAGAGTCAGTGACGCGTAATGGATTCAGCCTCAACGTGCAACTTACCTCGGTGACTCGGGACAGAAATAAATGCCTATGACAAGAGGGACAGCTGGAATGAAAGCGGATCCGAGCTGGAGTCGCCACGCTATATCTCCGACATCTTTGACGGCAAGGTTGGCAGACGTACCCAGAAGGATGCCGAAAGCGGTCCAAGTTTGCCATGACATAACTAAGCCACCACGAATGTTTGTGGGGGCTACTTCTGCAGAGAATACGGGAACGGTCACTTCTTTAAGACCCATGCCGATTCCGAGTAAGATACGGCAGACGATCAGTTGTTCCCAGTTCTGCGTCACAGCTTGACCAATCGGAGCCAGCAATGAAAAGATTGCTGCAATAAAGATCGTATGTCTTCGACCTAGCAGGTGATTGATTGGGTCACAGATCCAGCCAGCACTGCACAAGTTAGTGTTGTGTTGTTCATAGAGAAGGACAAGACATACAAGAGAAAAATTGCAAAGTAGGGCATAGAATTCACCAGACCGACTAGCCATTGATTCTCTGCGCAATTCCCAGCTGCCTCGCATACCGGACCTGTGTCAGGGATACCGAATGCCACTGGCCAGGACAGATTAGCTCCGTTTGAACCAGTCTGATCCCAACCTTGGATTGCTGCTGCAATCGAGTTAAGGATGATAGTGAAGTACAGAATTTTGGGCTGACGCCATTTGTGAGCAATCTCCTGCCGAAAGGTTTCCTTTTCGCTTTCTTCAAGTTCGGGAAGGTGCTCGATGGCTTCAGGACTTTGCGCGGCAAGGGCACCCTTGCGGAGCAGAGGTAGGATGTCTTGCAGGTCACTTTCACTGGCAAATTCCTCGACATCTCGCATCAAAACGTCTTGGGGAACACCCACAAGGGGATTTTGGATCCTATCACGGATGAGCTTAATATTCCCCAATGAATCAAACAACTTACTCTCCAGTTTCATTGGACGTCAGGACTGCAACGCTCTTCCTACGCTTGTCTAGACAGAATGGTTATCTTTAGTCGCAAGGAGGGCTTAGAACGCAGAAAAGATTACCTTCATCCTGAAAGATGGCAGAGCCACGACGTGCAGCACCAGCTGCCTTTTCGTATCTGAAAGCCACTCAGCATCTTTCGACAGGTAATCTGGAATCAAGAATATCTCACCCATTGCCTTCGCCTTGATCTGTCTTTGAAGCCATGTCGCTCGATCTGACAACGTGCGCTTGTGACGTGTGAGAGCAGCTGGCTGAGAAGATGGGATTGAGGACGATGGTGACTTATAGCTGTCATAGGCAACGCCAGCCGTTTGCGCAACATGGCGGTAAGCACGAAGCTCACTGGCCAGTAACGTGTGACGCATTTGTGCCCCCGCCTTTGCTAGATAGAAATCTTGTCTGATGGACCCCATAACAGCAAATTAAATGCGCGAAAGTGGGCGGAAATGGCTGTGACGCATTAAGATTTCCACAAGCATGGAACGGTGACAGTGGAAACGACGGCTTAGTGAGCTTAGATCGCGATTTTGGCGCAAGATTGGGCAATAGTTGTTCGATCCTGGACGTCAGCTAGCATTTGTTCTCGTACCATGGGCCCACGACATGCATGCGATTCGGACGAAGATGGTAGGCTCAAGCGCATGTAAATGCCAGTGGAGCGAGTCCGTGCCAATGGTACGCCTGAAGGCTTGTGAAGCTTGTCAAGGCTTGCATGAGACCCCTCACATGCGACCCCGGCTAACCTAGCAAAAATCTAGAGTGCACCACAAGCATTAGCTCTGAATCGTTCAGTAGTGTGTTAATCATTTTCATCCGGTTACCGTGTGCCATCCAATCCTACGCCCGACGTTGTAGGATTGAATCTACATTTTAGCTCTAAAACGCATTTGCCCAGAATCATGTGGGTCGTAGGCTTCGATGCGATCAGCCGGGGAATGTAGTAGTAATGAAAGTGTTTCTTATGCCATTAAAAAATCAAGGGAGACTTTCAGCAAGTGGCCACTCATGCAGCGGCTGGGAAGTCCGCAGGTAACATTGCAAAATGGGTAGCTACAATTGACGCCCATTGCAGAGGTGCTGCATCAGTGACCATGGACATCTGTGTTGCCACCACAACTTAGCGCTGTAATCAGTCGTTTAGCTGGCACTGACAGCTCAAGTTCAGTGTAAATGAGATGGAGCTCTGCATGGACTCGCTACGGTATCGGCTAAGCCCCTAATGAAACGCAAAATTCGTCACCTCGATTTTTAAGTGAGCGGGGATAAAAGACCTTAAGCGTACACCGGGGACGAATTCTTGGTTTTGTTTCTCGTAGCGGAGCAACATGATGCCGGCGTCGGCAAGCTCGCGGGTCTTGGTGTCGCGCACCTAATACCGTAGTCATGACGGGAACACGCCTGCGGCCCTTCTTGCCTCGTCTCAGACTACGCGAGCTATCAAAGGATTCGTGGTACGAAGGGGTAGGGGCACACCTGCAAAAGAAATTGAAGTAAAATGGCGAAGGCGAGATCTTTTAGCATCCCCGAAAATTTGTCAACAGGAGGTTGGAGCCGTGAAAGCTCTTTCAGGTGGCTCAATTGTTCTTACCATCTATGTTACGTTCTGACGATGCCTTGCTATCCATCAGCTTTGCATTGACCCTCGGCTGAAAGAAAATTTCGACCCACTCGAACCACCCCAGGCACGAGACTCGTCACTAGACTCCATGTGTGTGTGCATCCGGCAAATGTCTTGCCTACCGACTTCTTGTCTTGCCCATACCTCTTTTACCAGCAATCAGATGTTTGGGCAGACTAGCAGTCTCGTGCCTATCAGCCTCTCCCTGCCTAGCCATCCTGTTCATCTTCCTCTGGCTCAACTTGGCCATACGTTCTGCCTTTTCTTTCTGTACTGGATCGGTCACACCTGTTGCGCTCGTCTTCATGATACCATCTGTAAGTCTGTTGGTCTTTGGCGCTCTACTCACGCTTCTGGCACGCGCAGAGGGAGTATCGATATCCATTGCAGAATCAGCATTCGACCTCGTTTCAGCCGGTGCGTTTCGGAAAGTCGCCCTTGCTCGATCAGCAGGTGCACTCGAGTCCAGACCAATTTTGTTGAAGTGCGCAGCCATCTGACTTGTCGTTCTTGCCTTCTTGGATCTCGGTATCTGTGCTTTATTCTTGAGGGACTTCTTCGTCCTCGCCTCATTCATCATTAGTTGTCGTCTGTCTCGTATCATGTCTGCTCTCATTTTGATATCAGCATCTTCTTCGTCCTCCATGCTCTCTGACTCGTCGTAGTAGCCTTCTGCTTCCAGCCGCTCCTCCTCAGCTTCCAATGAAGCTAATCGTTCCTCAATGTCGGGATCGACGTAGTCTGCCACATTTCGTCCATTGAAAAACTCTGGTACTTTGTCGTGGTTCCAGTCCTTGTCTGTCAGATCATACCACTTTTTAAGATCCACGTTGTAGACGCCGGCTCCGCCTTCTTCCTCCTCAATATCTCGCTCCAATTTCCTTCGCTCTGGATCAGTCTTATCGTACTTTTTATATGTGCCATTCAAGACAGACTCTGGAACGTGAATTTGGGAATGTGATCCTTCAAGTGGTCGTGCAACATGGATTCGTGCCATGAGATCGCCCAGTCTACCGGTAGGCGTGTTTGCATCGCCTGTTGCAGGTTGCGAAGCAGCTCCTGCCTTGAGCTTGTTCGCCACTCGCTCTTCTATCAAGCGGTCACAGACTGTATTCTTCACCATTTGCACTCCTTCATTCGTGATACACGAAAGCTGAAGGAGCTCTGTATTGCTATTTTGCGTTACCAAATCCGACAACTGCTTTTGCACCTCCTCTGGTAGATCTTCCGGCTTCATCACATCCGTCTTATTGACCACAATGAAGACTAACTTGTTGGCGAAGAGCGGCCGTATCGAGTTGAAGAGGTTCATTTGTGCTTCCACGCTGTAGCCACACTGTTCAGACAAATCCATGAAATAGAGACACGCCGACCGCAGATGCGCAATGGCTGTTATGGACTGCATCTCGATTGTGTTCATCTCCTCCAATGGATGGTCCAGGATGCCGGGGGTGTCCACTGCTTGGAATCTCAAGTACTTGTAGTCGAAGTGTCCCACAAAGAGTGACTTTGTGGTGAATGCATATGGCTGGACATCCACATCTGCTCTTGTAATGGATCTGAGGAAGCTCGATTTGCCGACATTTGGGTAGCCACAGATCAGCAGTGTCCTTGTGTTTGGGTCGATACTCGGCAGTCGACCGAGATGCTGTCTGACTTGCTCAAGGTACACCAGGGGATCTCTCAGTCTCTTGCAGATCGTCGCCATACGACCAAGAGCGGCCTTCTTGAGGTTCTTGCACTGGAAGAGCGACTGCGCATACTTGAGAAGTCTGACATAGTCTCTTGCCACCGTTTCTATCAGCCTCTTGGCCGTCGACAACGTACCAAGTGCTATCCTGAAATGATCAGCATCGTATAGTGTGTTCATAAGATCTTTGTGAAATGGGTGAATGTCCTGGAGCCGTGGGAAGCCATCAAGGATTGCTTGCAGCTTTTCGGAAAACGTCTCTGCGGTAAATTTGACTTTTCTTGTATAGAAGGCTCGTATTCTTGAGATCTTGAAGCCGGCTCGAATCTGCGTGGGCAGTCGCCTCTGCGTGCGACTGAGGACAATGTCGATGAATTCTTGTGACGTCGGCACCGGCGCGATCTAGAAGCGTTGTCAGTCTGGAGTTTGCGCAAAGAGTTGTGGGCACGATACCTCTTTCCACGTCGTCTTCATCTTGTCAACACGGCATACAGAATGCGCTGGCGCTGGCTGTTGTGCGCAGTTACTAAATGTGAGGCCTTCAACTTCCAGTAAAAAGTTGTTATCTTATCGCCAGCGCTAGTCCCGAAAATTCTAGTGGGCTCTGAATACGGAAGACCAAGCCACCATATTCTTTACTCCGACTGCTTCTTGGCTCCTAGAACACGAATAGAAAAATCAACGATGAATGGGAGGAGAGCAGCGACAGATATTGGCATTCCAAGCAACACGGCTCAAAGATGGGTAAGGGTCAGGAAATAGCCAAAAAGCAGGACACGTTTTGAATTTTCGTACCCATAGCCTTGATTTGAACTCCAGACTACGTTGCGTGATTTATGGAATGCTTGGACAGGTAAATTTCGGGTAGCCTCCGAGCTGTTATCAATGTGAGATTTTCTGAGTCTTTCCCATCGTCTCCTTGCTCTTCAGCTCCTGCCTCATCTCATCCTTGATTCGAGAGATTGTACCAACTCCTCCATACACAAGAGCCGTATATACCATTGCAACGCTTGCACCCGCGTTCAGAATTTCAAGAGCTTGCTTACCATTCGTGATACCCCCCGTAGCGAAAATAACCTTTGGTTGATCCCTTCGGGCCAGATCTGGTGACGACCTGGATGGCACTATTTCTTCTGAGCTCTCGAACTCTGGTCCGTCTGGAGTGCTTCGTAGTTTGTCCTGCTCAGATCGACTTTGTTCATAAAACTTCTTTGTGGGGAGATTGAAAAGTGATGACTTCTCGGAATCCTTCTCCTCAGCCACATTCATAGGAGGAATTACGCCAGTCTGCACGGAGTTCGTAACTTTATCACCTGCTGGTGACGCCGCGAGATTATCGACTGAGCTTACGAGCTCTGATCTGATTCCGTTGGCGACTTTGCTCACGGCGCCCGGAGAGCGTGAAGGCACAGTACTAGGGGTTGGTGAGTCTCCTAGCAGCTTCCTATATTTTTTGACCATCGAAAGAGTCTTCTGAAACAGATGGGGACCGGAGAACCCGCCTGTCTCCAAGAGGTGCTGTTCCTCCGTTGGCGTCAATGGTTTCAGGTGAGGCAGAGGTCCTGGCCTCCTGTTCGTTGTGTTACCGACAATGAGCCCATCGACATCAGATTCCCATATGGCTTGACAAATTCCGGCGACTTGCTCGTCAGAGTCTTCGTCCGGACTGACCTTGACCATAACGGCAGGTTTTGTGGTCCGCTGTACAGATCGGGCGGCTTTGACGACGGATGACAGGATCTTTGTCAGTGACTCTTGCGCCTGCAGGCTTCGCAGACCGGGTGTGTTTGGGCTCGATACGTTTACAACCAGAATATCAGCATATGGTGCAAGACGCTCGGCACAGTAGAGGTAATCTTTCGTCACAGCATCAATGTCATCCTCGGGTGTTTTCTTGTTCTTGGCGATGTTCACTGCCAGTAACTTGCCCGGTAGCAAACTCCCAGGCGGCACGCCCGCGTACCCATCAAGCACAAGCGTCTCGCCAGTCACATCATGTCCAAATCCACATGCCTCTGCAAAGTGTCTGACACGATTTCGAAGCCTTTGAGCAACACGGTCGGCACCCTCTGAGTTCAAGCCGTATCGATTAATCATTGCATTCTGTGAGGTCAACCTGAAGACTCTCGGTTTGTCATTTCCTGGTTGAGGCTGAGGTGTAGTACCGCCAAGCTCGATTATAGCTGGGCCAATGGCAAAAAGCGGATCAGGGATGTCCGCATGTTTATCGATTCCGGCAGAAGTACCTACCGGGTTTCTGAGAAGCTGACCGAATACTTCAACGGCTAAATCTCCTCTCTGGTCCGGGTCGCCTCTCTCTCGGGGGTGGAGTCCAAACGTCCATAATTGCTTCAGAGATCTATTTCCGACTTCATGTGCTTCTTCTGGATCCTGATAAGCCCATCTGAGGGCCGGTATGACGAGCCAGCGGTGAACGCTTGCGCGAGTGTCTGTGATGTAGAAGTAGATGATGCCTAGTCCAAATATGAGTGTTGTGCCATAGAAGAGATTGAAAACGCGAGAGCCTCGCGCTGCGGTTGGGGTATTCGTTGAAGCCTGCCTGCGGAATTGTTTGATTGGCAGTAATTGTTGACTAATCCTGGCTTTGTAAGCTAATCGTGTAGCTTCTTTCGGAAGAAGCCTTTCTGATTTGATGTATCTTGTTGCAGCTCGTGGAGCAACACGAGACGTGAGAAACATATCGTGACCCTGCTTGCTTCGTCCAAAATCCTTTGCGTCTCACCTAATCCATAACCGGCCAAATTGTGTCGGTTGGCAACAGAGGTGTATGGGGGTAAATTGGTCTCTTTTCCAGCCTGCCTATGTCTCACACTGCTCAGTAATATCGTGTTTTCAACGACAAGATAAGTGAACAATATTTTGTCTATTGTCGTTACTGCTCAAGAAGCCGACCAGTAGCTTCTTTGAGCTGAGAGCCATGACATCACGTGGACGCCAAGATGGCCGTGCCCGCGTCATACAAAATGGTGTGAATTGTAGGAGCTTTGAAATTGCCCTATCAACGCGTCCCGCGGTTTTGCTCTTAATAGAACAGAACTTGACACCAGTCTCGCATCACTTTCTTCTCCGAGTATACATGTTGCTTGAGAGGTCCAACAGCTCCATACTTGATCATCTTCACTGTCTGCGACGCATTCGTGCCCGGCTTTCAAACATCCAGCCGGCACCGCCTCTTTTTTTTGGTCGCAAGCCACTCGACGTGTTCCTTGAGAATGAACACCTCGTCTGTCATGTTCTTTTGCCAAGTTTACCACTGACTTAGGGATGTTGGTTTTGACAATGAGATTTTGGTCATTGGCCATTCTTATATATAGAACAATAGTATGCGAAAACAATTGCTCAACAACAGCCAGGCCAGCAGCAGCCATCACGGAGTCAGCAGGCGACAATACGAAACGAATTGGAACATACCCACGCAGCCGCTAAATTTTGACGTGTGACGCACCCACACGTGTGTTCGAGGCTGTATCGTTCCACAGTTAACATCCGCTCTCTTCCGAGCATTTCACTCGCGACGTGATTAACGGCCCCATGTAGCTCCACTCTTCTACGAGCAAATCTTACTCAGCCTTTCTTATGCCTTATCCCTAACCAGTACATAGTGCGATGTCTCCGAACTTGATGATTTTAACTTGACGTCCTGCTGTGCCCATCATTGGATCATGCTTGCAAGCATACTGTTCATCAACGGTTTTATCATTGTAGGGTTATCACGAGCTTAGTTGCTCACATATCAAGCCTTGCCCAGGCATAGAAATACCTCAGTCTCAGGATGGCAACTTCTAGCAGGAGCTCAATGAACTCATCGGGTAGCGTTAACTCAACAAATGTGCCCGAACTCCGGCCTACAGACATAACATCCTTTTGCAGGCAACAGCAGAGACGCCACACGAATATCACACTGCGAGAAATCAGCTACCCTCTTGGCTGCCCATGCCATCCTGAAAATCTGGAAGTCGCTAAGAAGATGGAAAAATATGCTCGAGAACTTTCTCCTGATTCGCGCCCTCAGGTATATCGTCACTCCAGACCAGAGTTGACGAGGAGGAGTGACAGCCAGGATAGCACAGCCTCGACAATCTCAAGCACGTCAAGGTCAAGGAGAGAAGCTTTGAGCAATTTCTGGAGACGAATCTCGGCCACTTGAAAGCTTGAACTGAATCATTGGAACACACTTCGATTAACAGCTACACACGTTACAATTCTTCAAACGCACTTGTCCAGCGCAACCGTCTGCCATGTCTGAGCATTAAACAGTATACTCTTTCCCAGCAAGAGACGACAGCTGACACGCACGGCACATTGATGCGAGGAAAACGCAACACAAGTGTCTTCAGCCGTCTGTGACCACCAGGGACGAGATTCTACAAGGCATATGCCGGGACCTGGCAACGCCATCACCGAGAAATCCAGGCCGGAGCCACGTATATGGAGGATGACTCGCTATTAGCATATCTCTCTAGTGTACCTCTTCGTGAATAGAACATCCATCTTCACTTCCTCATCCCGGTGCTTGAGGCAAACCATTGACCCTCAGAACGGCACCTAAAAGCACTGTCAGCGCTCACGCAAATTTCGCGTTTGAGGGCTAGTCCAGGTTCACTCCGGAAAGTCATAGAGAGTAACCTCAACACTCGTGCCTGGCCCTCCCATGTCTCTCCACTCTCCCAGCCCAAATAGATGCTCTCTCTTGTGAGCTCTTCAACTAAGCTGCTGTCGTCATGGGTGCCTCAAAACCACATGTGTTGCTGGTACCTGTTTTAATGCAAGGACCCCAACCCTTCCCTATTCCCCAATCAATCAAACGCCGGTCTACAAACACTCTCTGATGCCGCCACCGTGGGCGTAAACGGAAAACTCACGTCAACAAGCCAAGACCAACCACAGGATCCAGACTCTCGGCCCTCACCTCAGTGGCTCGTTCCTGCAGTCAAGCATTTCCGCCCAGCCCTCGTCAAGAGCCAAGAGAAGCGATCGTTACGCTAGCGTCGATCATGACGCCGTACTGCTTTCCTCGCACCCGAGAAAAGTGGACCAAGTGAATACGGGAAAGTGACTTTCGGATCGCTAGGTATGGGAAAACAAGATCGGGTTCGTCTTAGGCTCTTGGACGGCAAGTATAAAAGCTGAAGCGGCCACTTCGATTCTCCGCGGAGTGGCGCAGATGGGTCAACCTGCCTGGTGCCTTGCTGCCTGCTTTTGAGCGAGGAATCCGTGGTTGTAACAAACTTCGTGGGTTCAGGCCTTCAGGCATCACCTGAAGATGGTTCCGCAGAGGTCGTCGTTATTTATGCTGCTCTCGATATGCAATTGGTTACCGCCCTCTAACTGCTAATTTATCACATGTATCTTATAGTCCTCCTAGAATACAGATCAAGACATGTTTGATGATAGAGGTCCAAGCGACTTTATTGAAATTTATCACTAGCGCAAACAGAGTGGTATCATCCAGTCAAACGTGTACACGACACAGCCGTGGAATGGCCCTTCACACAAATAAGGTACATTCAATTGGCCCAGGCGACTCACTACGAGCCAAAACGATGCACTCTTTGTCAAGCACATTTTCTTGTTCACTCGGATTCACTCGACCCTCCGAGCGCACTCCTCGTCTTTTCCTCAGCCTCTAGTCTCTTCTGCTCCGCCGGCCCACCGTTGCCCCTTTTGAAAACTGGACCAGGATGCGCAACGATCAATGCATAAGCTGCAACGATCACCATGACCGACTCGAGTCCGATGAAGAGTGGCTCATCCCTCAATGCCTCACTGTTCCTACTATAGCCCTCGCTCAACTCGTAGACCCGGTAACAACATCTGATAAAAATGGTCAAGATCGCAAGCGCTAACGCCGCAGTGAACACTTTGAACCTCAGATTCAGACCGTACTTGGACGCTGTGTGTCGTGCGCGGACGGCGTAGTCTGTCACCACAACGCTGAAAAAGGTAATTGTTGCGACTTGAAAGGCGAGACCGGCAAGGGCGATATTGACGCCGGCGACAGACTCGCCGTTGCTGGTGCTGGACATGGCGCCGCCAACGGCCTGGAGAATGAGACTGATGATGTCACATGTTATGAAAACCCAGTAGATGAGCCGGGGATTGAAGCGGGCAAGGGAAGGGTCGATGTATTGAATGCTAAGGGCCGTGTTAGTGCCTCATTGTGATTTGCACTGGGGTTTCCGGTGGAGTCTTACATCTGGTATATCATAACGTAGATCGCCGCAGCAAAGAATACGGGGCCCATCGTAATCAGCACTGTTGGCTATGTTAGCGTTGCTAGGCCGAATGCGGATTTAGGGTTCGGTGTCACGTACCAATTTGCATGATGAAGCCTGGTTGTCCCCAGGGATCGTAGTACATCATGATTCGACCAGTATAGCCCAGAATCTCGTCAATGCACCCGAGTAGCATCGCACTCATGAAACCCCAGGTCTTGTACCTCCATCCGAGGGCCACCTGGACAAGTGCGCAGATGGCATAAAGCGCAATCAGGGCGATAGAGCCGGGGAGGGTGGGTCGATAGCCATAGACAGAGATCTCGACTGGACAGACTGATACGGTGCAGTTGGCTTCTACATCACCGCCAGCTGTGTAGACGCGCCCATCTGTGTAGAGAACGTAGAGGTCCCCGGCAATATCCGCTATTGTGTAAGGTGGTGCTTGAGACATGTTTGGACAAGGAATGTGCGACGTTCGCGCGTCAAAGTAAGTCCTTACGGTCCTTCAGTGTAGATATGTGTAGTGGATGGTGATCAATGGTCGAAATGCAAGTGTGCTGCAAGGTTGGCCACGAGGTGACAGAAGAAGCTCGAGATGTTTGTTTGTGCGTAGGGAGTGTACAAAACCTGCCATATGTTGGCAATTATTACTCGTATATGTATGCATCTGCTGTAGTTATCTACAGGCCTCGAGAGATTGAACCTTGACACCATGTCCTAGGGCATACGATGAAGCAATGTTGACGACATGATCACGGCCGAAAGAAGAGCCGTGTTCGCTGCTCAGCCACAGTGGTCGTAGTGAAGATAAAATGGGTAAGGATGAGGACCCGATATGCAAGGCAAGCATGGAGCAGCTTGAGTCTCAGATGGTTGAACACTCTTAAAACCGCTATCAGAGCGGGGGCATATGTTGACGGCTGCTATTTCAGGCAGGACATTTGTCTCCCGTGCGGACACGAGATTATGTGCTCTTCATCATTTTGCGACACGGACATCGCGCTTGTTCACTGGATTTGGAAAAGTCTTGGAGCAACTATGATTCGGCAGGAGGCGCATCGGCCGCAACATTACCAGGAGTTGAGAGCTGCCAGGTCGATTGCGGACGTAAGCAGCGCCAAGCGCTTGCTGTAGGTTCGCGCTAATACTCAAAACGGCAAGCTTCGCGACACCATACTGTTTTAGTAGCATGGTTCGCGCATCGGAGTATCTTTTGCCCACGCTTGGCCGCAAATGGATATTGTCCTGCAAACCGTGACTAGATCCATTCCTCGTGCTCAAGCCAGCGCTTCACGTCCATAGGTCTGGAGATACCTGAAGCTATCTTGTAGACGGGCTAAGAAGACTGTATCTCATGTTGAGGCAGGCCATGACCCAAATTACTGCCGTTTGAATTCCTACAGCGCTCTCAAAGCACGTGCAACCTCAATTTGTTCGCAAGATCGTTCTGCGGTGGACTGACCAGCTTCAGCCTTGAAGGTTGGGTGGTTGGCGTACACCGCGAGGACCTTACATTAGTTCCGAGTTCAATCCCACCTCCTTGGGTTTGCATTCCTTAAAGTGATGTAATAGCAGAATGATTCAAGATGTGGATCATGGTGCAACATGGCTTCGGGCGTCATACTCTCAGCAACGTTGTTGGGGACTGCAAAGTTGACGCATCCAAATAACCAAAGAAGCAGTCTAAACGACCTGCTGCTGCGCAATCGATTTTTGGTGGTGTAGTAACTTTAGCTCCTGGGAACCCGTAAGCCGCACGATTTCTTAAGCAGTCCTAGGAACAAATGAAAGTGAGAGGAGATTGTCACTTATTTGTGCGTCTGCTGCCCAGGGAGCGGAGCGGGTCCGGCGATGAGCCTCTGCAGGATGACCGAGTACGCATCCCCTGACCAGTGTCAACTCTTTCATATCGCCAACATTCTTTTATGGTAGGGCCACAGAAGTTAGCCGAGACGCAACTGTCAATTGAATCTAGTGAGGTTCTTTTGTGAGCTGCATTTGATTTTGGCGCCGAGAATGACATCTCTGGTGTCTTTGATGTCGTCTTTGCAAGCCAGAAAATAATGGAATTCTCCATCTGGCAAGCTCAGTCATAATCATCTGCCAGGCTCTGTCGGTGTGTGATCATTTGCTTTGCATAGAACAAAGGCAATGCCCTATGTTGACTGAACAATCATGCCAGAACCAGTCCAGGTGTATCTTGTTCTCATGCCGTTATCTGACCTCATGCCTCTAATTCTCACAGACGCTCCTGAGAACATACACATGCGACATGGCCTGTCGCCGGCAATAACACCAAATTCTGGTGGGAGTGAGTTTGACGCGTACCTGATTCCACCGACCGTGTTAGACCAATAGGATCGATCAATTGCAGTGATCGAGCCCATCCTAGTCGATGTTCTTGAGGCTGACCTGCGCGCATCCGCTGACCAAGCACTTCTAGGCAAATTCGCGACCTGACGCCCACTCAGAGAGCACACCATACCGCCGAGAACCATGAGTGCTGCTAAACCGTGCATCCTTTTACGTACATTCCTAGGTCTGCCACGCTGCGAAACTGCCTCGTGTCTTTTCTCGTTGCTTTGGTGTCCCTGGTGCCTGTCTAGTTCGCAAGAAGGCCCCCAGTTCGACCCAAGGGTGCGGAAGATCTTATCAGGGGCGTAATTGTCCAACTAGTCAACTGGTCAGCACATCTTGTGTATCAGCTCGTGAGCTGCGACTCTCGCAATCAAACCGGAGTCTCGACGATGTGTTTTACTGGTTAAGGCGTGGGCAATCACGATGCCCTTTTAATCACGTTTCACCCCTACCTTGCCGAGGCCCCGAAGACCTAAAAATGTGACGAAGATGCAAGCTACAGTCGCAGCAAAGGTGAACCACCAAGCAGCACGATAACCTTCGAGCAATGCGTCCTCGTGAGGTGCTCCTGGCGAGGAAGCCGTTCCAGAAACGCTGCTCGCCACAACCGCTGATAGAGCCAAGCCTACGCTCTTTCCGATCTGTGCCACAGTGTTGAAGACACCTCCTGCCAGAGCTTGCGTGTTTTCCTCAAACTCGGCAGTAATGATGAGCTGAGATATCGTGTACAGAACGTCTGTCGCCACTGGGATAAGAGCCACAGCAGGGAATTCGAACTCCCAATATGTTGCACCTTTGCGCATAATTGCCAGCAGAAGTGGTGAGATAGCCGATGCAAAGAACGAGGCCTGCAGCGCCCAGCTCGCCCTCATTCGATGGACATAGAGGCCTATGAGGATATTGATCGACGCGCCCATCACCGGCTCAGGAAGAAAGCGGACTGACGCTGCTGTTGCGCTCAGTCTGTGCACGTCCTGAAAGAGGAACGTCACAAATGTCTCGGTGGCATTGAAAGAGCCCCATATCAGGAAGACATTCACGCAGATACTAAAGAACGCTTTATTGCGCCACAGCGAATTGCGGATAAGGACAGCGTTGCCCAGCTTCTCTTGCCGGTGTACCCAGACAGCGAACGCTGGTAAGAGAGCAACGCCAATTGTCAAGCACGAGATGCTTTCCGGCGACCTGATGTTTGAAATATTCCCTGTCCAAGTGCTTTTCCAGGTTAGCAGCTGTTCGCAGAGACAGTTACTCTTACTCACGCAAAGACGTAAAGCAGCAATGCCAACGATGTACTTAAAATAAGCGCGCCCGTCCAGTCAACATGGGTCTTGAGCTTGCTCCAGGTTTGTGACGCTTTGGCCTCGACTTTGGGAAGACCAAACAACGCCAAAAGAAAGAATATTGAATTGATCCCAGCAGCGAGGTAGAACCCTACTTCCCAGCCCACGGCGTCTGTTAGGCCGCCTCCCATGACCAAGCCAATTGTGAATCCCAGAGGTTGTCCTCCACCCATTGTGCCAAAAGCTATATTTCGGCGTCTTCCAGCGTCGAAATACTTCATGATCAGACTCACTGCTGATGGCAAGCAGAACGAGATGGCGACGCCTGCAAGTGCTCGGAAGACAATAAGTTGAATACTTGTCCGCGCCAAGCCGCAAGCAAGGGTGAAGACGCTTTGCAGGAACGTGCCGATAAGATACATGGTTCTTGCCCCAATTACGTCTGCCACAGCACCAGACAGAATTAGTGTGCATCCACAAGTCAGTGAGTATATCGAGGCCGGCCTGGACGAAGTACTCGTTAGCCTGGACACATGTTTCAAAATCTCCTCACTGACCATAGCAAGAGGGCCTCTGAGATGCGCAGGTCTCTGGCCATTGCGGGCAAACTGATCGTAACCAAGCCGCTAAGCAAGCTACTGATCATCGTGACTCCGGCAATAGTCGAGATAATGACGGTTGTCGTGCCCTTCGATTCAACCTTGCCTTGGACGGACCTTTCGGCATCCTGTGGTTGCTGAATCACATCTTGTCTCTCGCGTGATTCTTGTGCTACTGCAGTGCTAGAGACTTCGGTGAGCTCGATCTCTACTGTGTGTGACATGATGGCTAGAAAGGTAGAATCTGATTCGGCTGGCGATGTGACGCTCGCAGCAGTCCTGGGTTTATATACGATTTCCGAATGCTATCGTTAGGCGCCCTGCCATGAATTTTTCCACTCCGGCCTTGTTAAGCAATGATCGTCCGCAGGAATGTCCAGTGAATCGGGACAAGGGTGTTGCATATAAGATCTATGCCTGTATTGAGCCCGGCACATGGGCATGCGCACGCTTGGCTTGGATGCTCGGAATCACAACCTATTCGCTATATGCAACAATACACCCAATCTGGTTAACGCTAAGACGACATCACCTGAGATCATAATAGGCCAGCGCGCCCAGGCGGCGACCACAGTCGCAGCCTACACTGCAATCTGGATGTCAATTCCATAATCGCGACTGAAACAAAGGCGTCGCCCAAAGCCAAATTGTTGATACTATGATCGCTTTAACCGCATGTATTCTGTAAAGTTATGTATGCTCCGCATAAGAAGGCTGGATCGATCATTCTAAGTAGCATCGACTGGTACGTCGGTCCATGGTACTTACCTCACTTGTCCCGGGTCAAAGAGAGCTCTCGCGCGAACAATGGGACATTATGGGTGCACCGTACAAATGTCCAATATCGGTCAAAGCGTCGTTGACTGGTCGAGCGCAACAATTTCCACAATAAAAAAAATATGCATTTGGGTAGTCCAATAGAGTATCTAAATTCACGGTCACCAACCTAGATGCAGACCGAGAGTCATTAAATCCGCTTCGAGTAAAGCATTCTATCAGCGACCGACTTAAACGCGCATGAAAGTACCCAATAATGATGATGCGGACGCCTGACAACGCTGGAAAAATTCAACGGCACCAAATGGGCGAGGAAAGAAAGCCGTGACTACAAAATCAAAACAACGTGCATAAAAGCAGACCAGAACCCCAAAAAGCGAACAGCAAAAGAAAAATATCGGGTTGCTCCCTGCTGGAATCGAACCAGCGATCTCATCATCAACTGCACTTGCGTACTAGTGATGCGCTTTACCACTAAGCCAAGGGAGCTTCAGACGTGGATTTGACTTGATCTGAGCTACCAAATTTTTCATTGTATATATAAATGTCATGGCTGTTGGTAGGCAATCAAACTCGGAATCGGGCTGCACTTGGCCCTGTTTGACCTTGACAACGTGCTGGCGGTGCGGGGAAGCTGTTTGGATTGTGCGCGGTATCCATCAGCTTTTAGAGGTGTAGCTTGTTCGTTGTGACCCTATACATCACTAGAAGATTTCGTACACGGCACACAGCAATGCCCTGCACATAGTCTACGCAAGTCATGGGAAGGGAAAGGCACGGTCGAAAATCATGAACATTCATCGCGTAAGATCCACATTTATTCATCGTATTCGGTTCGTCAGCTCTATGTTATGTGCCATTGTTTCCTTTAAAACGCTTCATGCTTTTATTTTCCTTTCCGTCATGTACATTTTGCAAGTTCGTTCCGTCATCTGTTAGAGCAAGAGGCGTCGAATAGAAATAATCGTCTTTCCATAATCTCATGGGTATCTTCGAATCATTACGAATACCAACAAGCACGATCCCTTGGCTACAACGCCAGAGGTGAGGTTATATACCTGATCAGTCGATGACGTTCACTACGGAGGGCCAGGCGGAGCATATTGTTGGTATTTCGGTGAGCGCGCGTTCGAAGGAGATGCCGAATGTCCGTTCACCTGAGGCTGAGGCTGTTGTGGGGGCGGCTGCTGGACTGGACCGGTTGGGCCAGGACGCTGCTGCAGACTTGAAGGAGGAGGAGGATTGTGCCGAAGGGATGGAGGATGCTGTGTTGGAGGCCCATGGTGCGGCGGTGGCGCCTGTCTCGAGAATTCGTGAATGCCAGGCAATGGTGGTTGGGGCCTTGGTCTATTCTTGTTCAGACGAGCACATAAAACCATGTCTGACTGTCCCATCGGCTGCCATTTTACGTCAACAAGGCGTGTCTGAATGGCTTGATGTCCATCGTAAGTTGTATCGGGCGACACCTGAACGCCGTTCTTGCCAAAGAAGGTCGGTGCTATTGTGATGATAGTTGTATCGATGCAATGCGCATATCTTGGCTTGAGAAGTTCGGAGAGGACTGTTCCACCGCCTTCGATCATAATACTCTTAATCCCCTCCCTATGGAAGATCGAAAAGAGAGCTTCCCAATCCAAGCCGAAATGCGGATGAATCTCATTGATTTGCAGGTACTCGCCGCCATGGGCTTTGAGCGTTCCGACGGATTGAGGCTGCAGCTTGACACCTGGTCCCACCACGATCCATGGGCCAAGAGCCTTGCCTTCTGACGCTGCTCTCAATAGACGCATGTTTGGATGGATTTGCAACTTTCCATGTGGGTCAATGATGATGGGTCGCGGCTGCAGAGCACGATTTGTACCACCAAAGCCGCCAGCTCCAGCTAGCCGGCAGTTCAGTCCAGGATCGTCTGAAATGGCGGTCTTGACGCCAATCAAGATTGCATCATGTTGGCTGCGAAGAAAGTGCGTCATCGCTTTGGTTTCAGGACCGGAGATGGCCGTCTGCACTCCTGGTAGGAGTGCTATCCGGCTATCCAAGCTTGTGGCCCAGGTAAGCGTGATATGTGGTCGCTGTTGGCTGGCAATCTGGGGAGCATAAGGTAGATATGGCCGCAAAAACTCCTTGGCAACCTCGGGATAGTTCAAAGTTCCCGGTGGAAGAGTTGGCGGTGGTGGAGGAGGTCCTGGCGGTGGTTGTGGCGGATGCGGAGAGTGAGTCTGCAGTGGCATCTTGGGTCTTGTTTCTCCGTTCATGGGAGTAGGAGGAGCACTGCCCGCGGGTCGCGATCGAGGGCCACTACGCTGTTGGCTGTAGCCAGCATGTGCTTTCAAAGTCGCTGTCATATTTTGCTGCCTCCAGGGATATTGAACATTTCTAACATCAGAGACTTTCATGAACTTGCCTCCGGCTTCGTCCATCTTCTCGGGCTCTTCTTGCATTTTCCAGAAGATCGAGCCCGGTAGGAAGGCACGAATTGCTTCTCTCCTAGCGATGTCCATTACAGCCGAGTTGCGCTTATTCATATCCATGTAATCGAGGTCATGGCTGTGGGTGACGTGCGGGCCGTGGACCCTTGAAATCTTGACCTTCTTGAATGGACTTTCCACATAAGTGACCTTCATGAGCATAGGGCATGTCTTCTCTTCTCTCTTTCGCTTGCGCCGCTGTTGCTTGCCTTCGACGGGAGGCCGGGGCGCAGGGTTCTTGTTCTGGCCACTCAGCTTCAGCCTGCAGCAGTAAATCTCGGTGGTGCCTTCGTTGTCGGCTGCAGCATCGTTCAACCTCTGCTTCCTCCAGACATTGTCCACGAACGGGAAGTATATTTCAAAGTCCTCGGCCGTCATCTCAATCTCGTCTTTGACGTCGAATAACTGTTGGCGAAAGTCAGCTAGATTGGGAGGATTGGAGAATAGACTGTAGGCCGTGTCGGTCTCTTCTGTATAGGCAGCTTCGCTGTCTTGAGCCTTCTCTTGTTTTGTCAGACCATCCGGGGACCGGGAGGCCTTGTCACCGCCGCTGTTTTGGATGTCGCTGTCATCGTCGCTGTGGATATCCAACCTGCTCTC
This sequence comes from Herpotrichiellaceae sp. UM238, assembly GCA_000315175.1. Lineage (NCBI taxonomy): Eukaryota > Fungi > Ascomycota > Eurotiomycetes > Chaetothyriales > Herpotrichiellaceae > Herpotrichiellaceae sp. UM238. The sequence goes on along the minus strand of AMYF01000002.1, from coordinate 194,117 downwards.
TTCCGGAGGAGCTTGATTCTGGCCAGGAGTCGGCGGCAGAGAGGTCATACTGGACGTTTTGTATGGCGTCTGTCGAGCGGCCGCCGACGGCCAGTTACGCCGCTAGCTGTTGTCAAGGTACTAGGAGAACAGCCAAGCGCCAGCTAGGGCTGGCAGTCGTGTCACTGGGGCCCTTCCCCTGGGAGAGAGATTCTTCGCGTGAGAATCACTTTTGACCTAAATGGCGCAATTTTCTATACTCACTCAGGGGATCCATTGATGGCACGGGAAGGAACAGCTGCGTCAGCAAGGGCAGAGTCAATGCAAGCTTCGACGGTGATGGAAGAGCAGATGCAGGTTAGCGGGTGATGAAAGGGCATCGTCCACCCTCCCCGAAGTTCCAGTGACACTGCGGTAACTTCCAAGCGTAAATCTAGCCCTTTCTAGTGCCTCTAGCTTTTCGTCACGTCACGCTTATGCAAGGTACGGCGACACGCTACCATCCTTAAAACGCGATGGCGTTAACTTCGACACATTCAAATGTTTGAGTTCAATAATGCACAGATGCTCTATCATCTTTGTGATACGTGTGCTTGCAAGTTACACATCCATGCCGCTTCTGTGTCACAGTAGCTGCTGGTCCATAGTTACATTTGTGTACAGGGTAAATTGTGAGCCGCGATGCAGCTGGACGTCATTATCTGATTTTATACCATGGTTATCCCCCAGCACCGTAGGGATGCTGCCCGGTGAGAGTTCACGTAGGGCGCTGAAGCCTGGTGGACTGTGGATGCCTGAAAGGGCAGGTTTGTACCGTCTGTTATGCGAAGCGAGCACCATAGAGAATACGTCTCTACTGCTACTGGTCGCTGGAGCTGGGTAACCGCAAGATTCTGTCGTGGTCGTGCGCGCGTTACGCGGATCCAATTCATGCTTCGCGATAACTGCCTACCGTCTGTTGCTGTAGCGAGTACGACTAGGTGTGCGACTCCGCGAGCGGCTCCTGCTTCGGCTGTAGCTGCTGTATGAGCTGTAGCTGGGACTTCTCCTTCGTCTGCGTGGTGGGCTGCGAGCAGGTACACCTCTGCGTCGTGGTGGAGTGCGCGATGGTGACCGTGAGTAAGACAAGGATCGATCTCGACGCCGCGGTGGCGATACCGATCGACTGTAGTCTCTTCCATTCCTTCTCGGGTCGTCCCAATCCATGCGTCGCCCCCCGAATCCTCCTCTTCTCGGTGGAGATGTTCCGCGGCGCAGGGAGGGGGGACCTCGTGGAAGGCCGTAGCGAGAAGGAGGGTATGGCGGTCGGTTCGTTTTGATGGGAGGTGGGGACCGCGAGAAGGCGCGGCGCGGAAGAACGATACTGACAGTTATCACGGCTCCATCCAGCTGTGCTTCGTGCATGTGTGCGATGGCCGATTCCGAGCCAGCCGCATCCTCGTACACAATGTATGCCGTGCCGCGATTGGTCATGAATTGGCGGTTCATAGGCAGGTCAATCGACTGAATGCGGCCATATGACCCGAAGATCTCTTGCAGATGCGCTTCAGTCACATTCTTGGTCAATTTCTCCACGACTATCTTCGAGCTTTGCGGTCGCCTGCCGCGACTCGGGCTCCGACTGTAGCTTCTATCCCTGTATGCCCTTCTACCCTCACGGCTCGGACTCCGAGACCTTGTGCGGCTCCGATCTCGATTGGCGTATCCATTTCTGCTGTCTCTCGGCTCGAGCGATACTGAACGAGAAGCAGAACGAGACCTTGACGGCGATATTCGAGGTGACCTAGATTCTTGCTGTGCGGGCGAGGAGCCTCGTCTAGCGGCCGGAGGTGTATGGGATCGGCTGCGAGATCGTCCTCGCGCAGCCGATCTGTCAGAAGTCATCGGTACGCTTCTTCCCGTACGGTATGTCTGTAAAGAGTAAACGTATGATACCGCCGCTTACATTCGAAGGAGGGAAAGGCGATGCTGGGTTAAATCAATACGACCTGCTGTCTGCGGCATGTAGTGCATGTGGAATGCAGAGCTACAAGATGATGCCGTTGAAAGACTTCACCGTTCAGTCTGTTTGCTTAGTTTGCCTTAAACGCCGCCAAGCAGGTGTGGCATCGGAGCTTGTCTTTTGGCTTTGCGCCAGCGGGTGACGCAAGGCTATTTGCTCCATCGGACACGAGGGAGCAATAAAACCACCGCATCCATTGCAGCATCTGCTGGGTGGCCGCAAGATGACCCCTGCGCCTTTTCACTTTGAGCATTGGTAAAGATTTACTCCATGGTGGGGAAAGTTGGACTTCCCTGCCAGTTTCGGCGTCCTTCCGGCACGACCACCTCCAGCACTGGACACTTGGAGAGCTGTCACAACACATTCATCGCTTCAGCATTCCACGAATCATTCTTACATGCAGCTTTGGCTGATACGCTTCTACGCTCACAAGGTCCTTGAGCATGATCGTCGTCTTTTGGCGAGCCACAGTGACGTGCTGGGCGCACCAGAAATGGCGATTCGGGATCGATGCACGTTTGAACGAAGATCAGCGGCACGAATTGCGACGAGGCTTGCATCTTCAACCCGCGGGCTCCACCTCAGATTGGCTGGGGATTTTGGGCGCAATCCTTTCAACATTTTACCGAAGCCGTGTATAATTTCTATTGCTCGCCCACCCTTGACTAACGTCGTGGGCGAGTAAAAGATTTTGCAAGCCCTTTTCTCGTCCCATTCCCATCGAGTCCTTGTTCACCTTTTCTCAATCATACCGCTCAAGAATTCCCTGCTCTTGCACACGAGCTCTATCAGCATCCCGGGGCGCCTCGAGCCGCCATGTCAATACTCATACATCGTAGACCGCGGACCTTCCGGAGAAGTGCAAGTTCAGCATCAAAATTCAGTCTCGAGGACATAAAGGCCGCTGCAAGTCGGATCGAGACAGTCTGTTTCGAAGACCTTCCGGAGTTCTTCCAGGACAATCCTCACATTCGTTCCGGCTACCGTCAGATCAGTCACTCGACCTTATCGTGCCTTTACTCGTGCACGAAGTTGCATAATGAAACAATGAACATCTACACGCACCTCATTCCAGCACTTGTTCTCGGCTTTTGCCAGATTTTCGTACAAACAAAGATCTCTGAATATTTTCCCGAAGCGTCACTTCTGGACCGAATCGTCATTGGGTCGAACGTCTTCGCCGCCATTGTGACTTTCGGTCTGTCTGCTTCTTATCATACTCTAATGCACCATTCTCCGAATGTGTCCTCACTTTGGTTGCGGATTGACTATGCTGGCATTCTTACGTTGATTCTTGGCAGTTTCTTCTCCGGCATCTATGTCGGCTTCTACTGCCTACCTACCCCTAGGACTATCTACTGGACTATGATTGTCGCTTTAAGTTTATTGACAGCTACACTGGTCTTGCACCCCAGGTTTCAGCGTCACGAGTACCGTCGCAGGAAGACTTACGCATTTGTGGCAACCGCGCTGACGGGCTTCGCACCAATTGGACATGGCCTTTATGTCTACGGCTGGCACGAAATGTGGGTTCGTTCTGGCATGCCCTTTTACTTTCTCGAGGGTCTGTTATACGGCCTTGGTGCCATATTTTTCGTTACGCGAGTACCTGAATGCATTTGGCCTGGAAGGTTTGACATCTGGTGGTCGTCACACCAAATCTTTCACCTGTTCGTGGTGGTGGCTGCTACTACGCACTTATGGGGTGTTTGGCAAGCGTTTGCATGGAACTACGAACACTCAAGGACTTGCATAGTTCTACAGACTTCATAATGATCACGATACCATCTCTCCACCTGGTGTAGAATGTAAATAATACATGCCCCTGTGCCCTTGCACATTTGCTAATACTTATGGCCGCATGCAGCTGCGTCTAAAGTCCAAAAACGCAAAATCACGTGTCATTGCGCGGTTCCCACTTAAAATGTCTAACGCGACGCGTATGAAATCTTGAGTCCACTGGCGTTGCTTCAAGCAGCAAATCGACCTCAGAACAGTCATAATGAGACCAATATGGCTCGAACAAATGGAATCTCGCATGGACGAGACTTCCAGCCTCCGTCATCCTCGATGCTTGCCACACATGTGCTGAATGGAGAAGGTCGGCCCAACCTGAGCCGTGCTGACTTTGCTAGCCTCCTTCAAGAGTCACTGGGTACCGATGAACACGGCCAATCTAACCTTGGCAAAGATGTGGGAGTGAATCTAAAGCTCATCTGTGTCATCGCACAGATAGGCATCGAACCACTCACCTCAATGCAGGATAGTGATCCGTTCAGGAAACGGATTGACCGAGGTAGGAATATCGTGGAGCTAAATTGTTGTCTGGACGTCATTAAGCTTGCTCTTCAGCAGACGCCCAAACTCGTCTTCCACGATGTACATGCGACGAGTGTGGCCCAGGGCGAGAGCTTTTCTATCTTCGCATGGCTCTTATCGATGCTGTTGCCCCTGACTGCTCGCTCATCAGATGTTGAAGTTACGAAGCGGTGCGAAGATATGTTGCAGGCATGTCTTGATGCTGATGACAATGCCTCTTGTGGTACCCGCGGTGCTGGAGTCGACCTTATACGAGACTTGCTAAGTGGTATGCGCTCCCCGCCGATTCGTATTAGTCTGCTAACCTGGAAAGCTCTTTCCAAGAAGGCTTCTGCCGTTTCAAGCGTGAAGGACTCATCAGATGCCCTCAATTACAATGATCAAGTGGTTACTGAGATTTCTGATCCTTCCACCTACAACAGTATCCTTCGCAGAGCAAGATTGCGTGGAACAGACGAATACATCACGGCAGCTTCCTTTATAGCGCACATACTATTGTTACGGCCTCTCTCGAAGCTAATGAAGTTACAGCTGAAGAAGGACCTGAAGTTGATAGATTACGCTGCTCGACGTGCAGAAATAGCTCAGGAGAAAGCGGAGCAAATCGAGGTGAGAATGTTTACTTAGCTCTGGTCGACAGGCATTCTGATATTCAAAGATACTCAAATCAAAGATTGCCGGCCTGTCGCTGCTGAGCATGCCACATACGCTGATCAAGGGCGAGCTCACACACGATGAGTTCCCCGAGAGTGATAGGGCACGAAAGCGGCCACGACTGAGTACGGATCCTCCCCCAAGTGGGTCTCCTTCAGATCTGACGGCCGGTTGTGCGCTGAAGTTGACAGATAAGCTCACTGGCAGAGCTGTGTCTGACTTCGATAGCCTCGCGAAAACGTGTTCGTCAACCTTTCGAAGGTTGAGTCACACGGAACAATGTGACGCGGTTCTGATGCTTGGTAAAACAGCATGTCAGCTCGCAGCTGGGTCAATGTTGCTCGATTGCAAGGTCTGTGACAATATTGCAACCATAACGTGGGTTCCACAACACTCTGAGAACAGCGATAAACTGCTTGACACTCTCGAGGCGTTACAGCAATACATCGTACGGGGACAAGCTACACAGTTGGCTGCGCTAGAAGCGTACCGTAGGGTCTTGAACCATCTAGGACCTACGGGACGTGTCTCAATTAGTGGCAGTGCGGCTGGCGGATTTGCTTTGCAGATGTTGAGGTCGGACGTTCGTGACGCAAGGGTAAAGGCTGCACATCTATTACAATCGTTCGTCCGAACAGTTCCAGGCGATTCATCATCTGCAAAACGCGACAACCGCATCATAGCCTTAGAATACCTACAGTCTTTGTCGCAAACCGCTCAGGTACTTTCTCAGGAAGGCGTTATCCTCTCATTGGTAAGCATCGCCCAAGTCGTTGGCGATGATGAACTCAACATCATTCTGCTGCGCCTCATTGAGTACCTCGGTCACACTAATCCCTATATCTCTGGACTGGCCGCATCGGAGATGACGCAGCTAGCACAGATTCTTGAGACGAACATGCAAGGTCTCTTGCGTCCCTTCTGGCGGACGATAAGCATCATCATTGTCAAGAACTTGACATCCCGTCCGATCATAGCTCAACAGCTCTGCGAATTGCTCGGTATGCAGATGAATGGCCTTTTGCAGATAATCGAAGAAGACGCCTTACCCTACGTGGTGTTGCATGGCCACAAGGACATTGCCCAAAGAATTGCATCCTCGAGCAGCTCACCCGTGAACATTTTCGAGCTTTGCGTAAAACCCAACAATTTCCCTAAGATTCTTGCAACTTTGCTTGCTCAGGCATATTCGGACCCAGAAGATACGATCATCCAGACCCTAGTGCAAATCGCTGACGACTTCAAAGAGCAAGACCTGAGCGGTTGGCTAAGTATCAACCACAGCAAGATTGCATGTGAGCTTCTGAAAGCTATCCAAGATGTCGGTCCTGGCCAGGAGTCCAAAGTCCTGCAAGGATTTCAAGTGCTGGCTCAGCTCGCTTACCGGAAGCCAACTAGCGGAAGCACAGGACGACGGAGTGACCAAATACCTGCCTTCTTGGAGGCCAATGCTTTGGAGATTGTGACTCTCTTCACGGGCAAATTTGACGAGACTGCGGTGGCGCGAGAGCTCAATGTCGAACGTCGAAGGTGTCTTTCCGCTCTGGGCCAAGTGGTCAAGCTGGGCAAAAGTCGTGTCGCTGTGGTTGTCCCACAGATCTGCGCGTGTTTACGCTCAGCAATGATCGATCTAGATTTGTGCGATGCAGCGTATTCGTCATGGAGCGCCATTGTGTTGAGTTTGGGTGAAGACGAGCTCGTTGAATTACTTGATCAGACCTTCGCACTCACAGTTCAGCATTGGGCGACCTTTCGCAGTGAAACGCAGCAGAAGGCACACAACACTCTAGTACAGCTATTCAAGAAGCAACGAGGGACCATTCAACGGCGAATCGATATGCTGCCGTCGCTCAAAACAATTCCGGAGCTTATCGAGCTTGAAGAAGAACTTGAAGCAATGAGGCAGCACAAAGATGAGCTCAGCTTACTCCTCATTTATGTTGCCCGTCTCAGCAGTGAGACTGCAGTAGTTGTCTCGTCAGCCATGGCTGAGCTTGTCGACATACTGAGAGACAACAACGATTTTCTTCAGAGCTCAGTGATGCGTGAGCAGCCAGATCCTGTCATTGCCGACCTAATTCGTGCCATTTTAAACGCTGCCGTCAAGTTCAGTCAGAACGAACAGATCGTCCTTGGCGCTGCACAGTGCCTTGGTGCAATTGGCAAAGTGGACTCAAGCCGCGTTGATTCTATCCGGGAGAAACCAACGATCATTGTACTATCGAATTTTGCGCTTGCGCAGGAGACGACGGCGTTTCTTATGTTCTTGATGGACAATATCGTGGTCAAAGAGTACGTCTCAGCATCCAGCCTGCGCTCGAAAACGTTCCTCGGTTGGGCTCTTCAAGAATTGCTTTCACTGTGTCAATTGCCTTCGGAAGTGGGCTCACGCACTCGTGTCGGTGGACTAAGTACGAAAGACAAGCAATGGATGGAGATGTCTGAGGAGACCAGATTGGTCTTGACACCGTTTCTGACCTCAAAATTCCTAGCGCCTAGACGAAAGCCAGAAGGGCCATGTGCTTATCCAATTTTCAAGCCTAATATCAGCTTCGAGCAATGGTTGACGCAAATTACTCTCGATTTGCTCAGCAAAGCTCCCAGTCAAAACGTTCACATCGTATTTTCCCTTTGCTGGAAGATAGTGAATTTTAGTCCTGGCACATCGATATCGGCGTTCCTGCTGCCGTATGCGGCGTTGAACTTGTTATTGACTGGTACTGCAAAGGAGAAAGCAGAGCTTAGCGATGAGATACTAGCCATCCTGCGGCAACCTTTCCATGGACATGAGAGCTCGGCACAGGAGACGACAAAAAAATGTAGTCAAGCTATATTTGAAACGATCGACTATCTTTCAAAATGGCTTCAGGACAAGAGGAAATGGTTCTCAAACGCGCAGATCCGTGCTGAGAGGGGATTGCGAGACCCTGCTCTTGATACCGCTGTGCCGCAAATCGAAGCCGTTGAGGCTCTGCTCAAGTCTATTCCGCCAAAGGTCATAACTCAAAGGTCCATTGAATGCAAGTCTTATGCGCGAGCACTGCTGCATTGGGATGAATACATACACAACAAGAAAGAGCCTAGCGACGACGACTACCGCAGACTTCAGGACATCTACGCCCAAATCGACGAGCCAGACGGTATCGAGGGCATCTCTTCTTGCATGCATGTTCTGAACGCCCAATCACAAATCCTCGAACATAGAAAAGCTGGGCGCTGGCAGGCTGTACAGAACTGGTACGAGATGCAGTTGACGGAGGCACCGGACAATGTCGAGGTCCAGGTCAACCTACTACATGCGTTGAGAGAATCGGGTCAACATGATGTGCTCTTGCACCATTTTAATGCCATGTCGGAGACAGGAGCAGACATCAATCCTAGACTTTTGCCGTATGCAACAGAGGCAGCATGGTCGACCGCTCAATGGAACTCTTTATCTCGATTTGTCAGTCTCAACCAAGCGGATGATTTTAGCATTCGCCTTGGCTCAAACTTACTCTTGTTACAACCAGGCCTGTCTGCAAAGTCAAGCCTCGAAATGGATACCTTGTGGTTGGCATCCGCAAAGGACTTGTCGTACAACACAACTACATCGATCTCGGCAAGCAGTGATACATTGCTGAAGATGCACGTAAGCGAAGATCTTCGACTAATGGCTGCTGCAACGCCTGATACGAAGTATAAGTTGATGGCGACAATTGGAAAGAGGTTGGATGTGCTAGCAACGGACGTGACAGCGAAGCATCACGTGCTCAGTGTGCATAGAGCAGTCATGCATAGACGGCAAGACGTGTTCAACCACAACGATGTGGCTTCCTCCTGGCTGACCACCGCAAAGCTGGCCAGGAAAGCACGAAGTCTCAGTCAGGCTCTAGATGCAGTATTAAGAGCAGCTTCTTTGGGCGAGCAGTCCGTGGTCATCGAGCAGGCGAAGTTGATGTGGCTCGAGGGCCGCCACAGAAAGGCTATCAAGATCCTCGAAAGCGCTATTGATTCTAATGCATTTAATGCGCACACGTACATCGCTGACAGGGATTCGATGGTGTCTCGATCCGAGAATCAAGAACAGAACAATATGGTTGCTAAAGCATACATTCTGCTTGGAAAATGGTTAGATCGTGCCGGTCAGACGCAGTCGGAGGTTATCATCAAGACTTTTCGAAAGTCGACGGTACAGAACAAGACGTGGGAAAATGGCTGGTATAATCTCGGGCGACACTACAATCGCATACTCGAATCGAACCGGCAAATGCCACCAGGCAAAGAGAGTCAGCCATTCCTGACTGGTGAAGCAGCAAAGACTGTCATCGATAACTTTCTGCGAGCGCTAGCGTGTGGAAACAAATACCTTTTTCAGACTCTACCAAAAATGCTTACACTCTGGCTTGAATTGGTGTCGAATCCAGATATCGAGCAAGACTCGAGAAGAGGCAACAGCAAATTTCATGAGCATCTGGCTGCTCAGAGGAAGAAGGTCATCACAGAGACCAACGCATATGTCAGAAAATACGTCGAGCGACTTCAGCCTGTGGCCTTTTACACTATCCTCCCACAATTGGTTGCGCGAATATGTCACTCCAACCAGCACGTGTATGAGATCTTGCAGGGAATGATTGCGAAAGTGATTCAGAACTTTCCGCAACAAGCGCTCTGGACCCTGATGGCGGTGACGAAGTCAGTCGACAAAATGCGTGCTCAGCGCGGCCTTTCTATCATAACCAAAGTTGTTGAGCTACAGAAGAAATCTAACAAGGGCATGTTGCCTACCGAGTTGAGGACCATGATTACTCAAGCTCAACGCTTCACTGATGAGCTTCTGAGAGTGGCAGACTATCACATCGAAGGTAAGATCCCCAAGGTCAGCCTTGCCAAAGACCTTGGTTTCAACCACAAGATTGCACCATCAAAGCTGGTTGTACCTGCCGAGACGTGTCTGATCCCGAACATACCAATGAGCAATGATGTGGCGACTCTGAAGACATTCCGTGCATTCTCGCAGGAACCAGTGACGATTCTTGCTTTCCTCGATGAAGCATTGATTCTGGCTTCTCTACAGAAGCCGCGCAAGATGAACATTCGTGGATCCGATGGCCATGTCTACGCCATCCTTGCAAAGCCAAAAGACGACCTACGCAAAGACCAGCGTCTGATAGAATTCGACACCATGATCAACAGGTTTCTCAAGCGCGACATCGAAGCATCGAGGAGACGACTTTACATCCGTACATATGCGGTTATTCCTCTCAACGAAGAATGTGGCCTCATCGAGTGGGTCAACAGCCTCAAGACCATGCGAGACGTTCTCCTCAAATTGTACCGAGAACGAAATGTGGTCATCGACTACGGACAACTACGCCATACGCTAGACGACATCTGTGCGCGGTCAGCCGACAAAGCAAAAGACTTCACCAACCGAGTCCTCCCACTATTCCCGCCTGTGCTCAGATACTGGTTCATCGAGGTCTTTCCCGACCCAAGCGCCTGGCTCAACGCACGCATCCGCTACACGCGGACAGCAGCAGTGATGTCCATGGTCGGTCACATTCTCGGCCTCGGCGACCGTCATGGCGAGAACATCCTCTTTGAGGAAGACAACGGCGGCATCATGCACGTCGACTTCAATTGTCTCTTTGACAAAGGCCTGACTTTCGACAAACCGGAGATGGTCCCGTTCCGCCTGACACATAACATGATCGATGCATTCGGCACATTCGGCGTTGAAGGTCCGTTCCGAAAATGCTGCGAGATTACAATGACATTGCTCCGAAATCACGAGGACGGACTCATGACGATCCTGGAGACGTTCTTGCATGATCCGACCACGGATTTCATGACGGCGGGAAAGAGACGAAAAGCGAGGGATTTGGATGGTCTGGTTCCCGATACAGCAGAGAAGATGTTGGAGGGTGTGAAGGGCAAAGTCAGGGGAATGCTCCAGGGCGAGAGTGTGCCGCTGAGTGTAGGTGGGTATGTCGACGAGACGATTCGGTTGGCGGCTGATCGGGCGAACTTGGCGAGGATGTACATAGGGTGGTGTGCTTTCCTGTAAGAGTGGTAAGAGCACACGGTCGAGAACGACCATGATCAATTTCTGTACAAGCAATTCACTCTATTGTCCTTGCGGATTTCAAGAAACGCTCTGACAGGGTTCCAAGAATCGCATATCGCCGCAGAACGTGTAGTTCACTCCATTGCGTGCTCTAGGTAAGTTCGCGTGGGTAGTCAAGCCCTCCCAAGTCCTTTTGTGAGCATAAACAAGCGCGAATGTCTCCGGGTTATGGAACAAGGCCAAAATTCGCAAAGTGCGTGATGGGGCGCATGCAGTTCTCATGGCTTGTTTACGGCGCGTTCGTACATTTGAATCTAAGCCACGGGCCAGACAGAGACTGTCACGGGAATTGAAACTTTTTTTGGATGAGCACAAAGAAATAGCGTCAGGAACAGGACAAATGAAACTTGGGCAAGGCAATATAGAGTATACGAGGTTGAGCATTGGAATATGCGGTGAAAACGGCTAATTGTCTCATGGTTTGGAGCGATAAAAGTGAATGGATGGATTGTTGGAGTGCAAGACTAATGCTTTTGGCTGGGTTTCGTGTGTGCTTGCGTTTGCGAGCTACTGTGTAAATGAAGAGTGTGTCGAGGGGTAAATGAAGTTTCCGAGGAGAAGGCTGCGAGGGGACCGGCATCTGTTCTGTGAGAATGAATTGGAAAGCGAGGAGATGCAGTTTGGATTTGGGATCGGTTGTGACGGGAATTGAGACTGAGGAGCTCCAGGATTGGCATATAGTTGAAGTAACCCCGAGTTAATTCCCAATCCCCTCGGTCCTTTTTCCTCCCTCCCTTAGAGCTTGTTTGACCACGGCATCTGATGCAGCGTCCACCTCATGTCATTGGCTCTTGGTGAATCCCGCCTTTATAGGACTTTCTTTTTCAATCTCTTTGCTCGCTCAGGCTGCTCACTTCTAGAGGGACACCAGGTTACATGTGGACTAAGTAGTCGAGTCTACGAACGACGTCACCTGCTAACGAAATCAACGCAGTCTAGTTGACGTCAGCTGGGTCGCTTTAGAGGACTCTTGAAGGAGTTCTCCTTATTGATTGGCAACAGACCTAGACACTGAGCGGCGGCTTCTGACCTGTGGGTGCTCTCCAGCTCAACTCTTTGAGAAGATTGGACCGGAAGGAATCTTCTGCAGCGAGAGATAGATTAGATTGTGAAACTAGATCTCGTACGATTCTCTTGATAGCTGGCTGGCTGACTAGCCAGATTCGTTTGACGCTATGGTTATTCCGTTTATTCACTTTGTTGCGCTTGTTTTCATGCTAAGAGTATCGAACGGAATGCGGAGCGGGAGGATTGATCATCACGACATAGTCGAGCGTGGTTGACATAACCCAGCTGCGGAACACAAGCGTCTCTAGTTTAATGGGTTGCAATTCTATGGGTGTGGCAACTGCTTGTTCGCTCACCAGAAAGCAATGCTTGGCCAAATCAACAAGAAGCTTGGTTCTGCTGTCGGTAAACATAGTGGCTCTAGCGCCTTTACATCAACCTCAAAGGTGCACTTTCCACACTGGCAGGAAATCAGACGCAAAATCGTGACTTTCACTGACTGTCCTTATTCGGTATTGGACTTGACGACAGGAACTCTTCAACAATCTCGGTATCAGCCAATTTCTGCTTGAGCCTCGCGTCATGTTCGTCTAAGAGTCCATCGAGCTCGTCCGTCTGCACGTTTGGTATGGGTGAGGAAGAGACCGCGTTTTCAAGCTCCGGCACCTCTTCGCTCCCGGGCAAGCCGGCGTTTGTGTCTGAGGACATGGTGATTGTCTTGCTGGGGTCATTGGTCAATGACGGGAGCTCAGGTTCAGGGCCTGCTTGCTGATTCGCTAGGAGCTCACCAAGGTCGTCCAAGCTGTCGTCCGGAAACTGGCAAGGCTTATTGTCCATTTCGATAACATCACCAGCGGCAGCATTATTACTAGAAGCCTTTGTCTGCGGCTGTAGGTTGAGCAGTTCATCAAGCTCATCACTCTTCCCGTGCATCTGCTGGTCCTGCGGCCGTAAGTGTTCTCTTCGCGGATTCTTTAGCGAGTTGATGCTTGCAGTTTCCTGCTCATAATTGTGCATTAAAGCGGCAAGCTCGTCTTCGTCCTCGTCAACGGTGCGAAGCGAACTGCGATTACGTAAATCTCGTTCTGCCGCGGGCGGGTCAGGATGTACTTCATCTTCAGACTCCATATTGGGCCTCCGCTTGTACGAATTGGAAGGAACTTGGTGGTCTTCTGCCAGTAACGCATCAAGCTCATCATCATCTGGTCCAGCTACATCAGCTTCATCGTCATGCACACCGTCACCGAAAAACATCGATGCAGGGTCGTCTTCGATTTCGTGATTTTGTGTATGTCTGTTTTGTGGTATTTCCGGCTGTTGCTGGGCATCAGTCTGAACTGATTCTTGCATGGCGAGTGCGCGCTCGGCATCTTCTTGTCTGATATGGCCTGGCTTTCCTTCGTCGATCCAAGACTTCCTATACATCTGCATCTTCTTTGTATGTCCTGCCTTCTCGACCAGCTGTATTGCATCTGCGAATTTTGCCCTTGGGTAGAGTTGATCAAGCCATAACTGATAGTAGTTGAGCAACCGCGCAGCATCGGTGAATTCATGACCTTTGCCCTTCAACCTCAACTTCTTGCCGAACTGTCCCGACCGGACGAGGTTTCTGATTTTCGGTATGCCAGGCTCCGAGAGGAGTCTTTCCGTGTCGAGTTTTGGAATCTTCTTGCGCTGTTTGACGATCTTCACCTCTTCGTCAACGTCGCCTCCGAAGGGGTTCGCGTTCTCTGCCTTCCGTTTCCTCGGACTCAATACAGTTTTGTCATCTCTTTCTGTGCTTTGTGCTGGCTTGTCGGCGAATGGGTCGTCATCTGAATCGAAATTTGCATCTTCAAGTAGTAAGGTGTCGACCGTTCGACTCGTGAGAGGATCAGCCGCCATGTCGCCGGATCAGAGTACGTTGAGTGACTTGACTACACGTTTTGATGATGGTTCGACTCTTTGGATTGTTGCATCTGGAGGAGATGTAGACTATAGATGCAGAATAATGTCTCGTGTCACGCATGCGCAGATAATACGTACCATTTGAATGACATGGCTTCCATCTGACGCGTCTGAGGAATGCGACGCGTTGGAGGGGCGTAATTTCTGGAGCGCTAGCACGATTGAGGCCTAGAGCGAAATGGAGCTCAATCGGCAGACTTTCCTCGACGGTTCTCTAGCTCCGCAGAGTTGAACCTCAATTGTGATGGTGGAAGCAATATCCACGGCCTAGCTAGAAGCTCGAGCGCTGTGAAGATGGCGGACCTAGAAGTTCAGAAGGCACAGGTGCCGCCGAAGCGGCCATCCACTGATTATCCTGTACGTGTGAAGTTTGTGGCCTTTGGGACACATTACTGACAAGCTCGCAAGGTTATTGATACAGATCCGTATGTCCTCGAACCCACACTGCATTGAAGAATCAAAGCGGAGCAGCTTTGAAGAACTTGAAAGAGTAGAAAGACTAACTATGTACCGAACAGGCACTGGCGGCGGGCGTTACGATATGCAAGACCGGAAGACTGGACGATAGGAGCAGCCGCAGCAGCGTTCGGACCCCTCTTCATGCTCACGACCGAACGATATGCGCCTTCATTTGCAGGCAAAGGTGCCTTTCCTCCCATTCTCAGACTCACGGTAGCGATTGGCGCCGTGGCTGGTCTCGGTCTCGTTTACCAGAGGTCATGTTTGCGGTTTTATGGTTTCTCGGAAAATGCTAGGGAGGTACAGATGGATATGAGAGAAATGGTAGACAAGGTCAAGAAGGGAGAGCCGTTGTACGGGAGAACAGAATTAACTCCATATATGGAAGGTGTGTCCGCAAGAAATTCAAGATACAGTGCTTTGATGCTGCATGTGGTACCCATGGCCAACTTCGCAAACCACAATCAGGTGAGCACGGAATGAGATGGCCACGAAACAAGAGTACAAGTGCTGACTACTGACCAGCATGGTGTCGATACAGCTAAATACTATCAACAAGCGGAAAGAGAGTTGGAGGCGGAGAAAGCTCGAAAGTGAACCCCAGAAACGGCTATTGAAGCTAGGCGATCGCATTGTGCATATATCAAGAGCCTCGAATGTTATATACACAGACAGGCAGGCGTTACAGAAGGCAGAAATTCTTTTTCACTGGCCAAAGATTTGACCTATATGCTGCTTTGAAGCCCAACCTAGTGGCGCGCCAAGCGCATTCCAGTCCGCTCGCACCCCATCCCAAGTGCAAGCTTCACTCGTGGAGACTGCATCAAGGTTGAAACAAAGCTGATCTGCTAAAACTCTAGGGATTTGAGCCTCCAGGAGCGGCAGATTGACCTTTCGCTCTACGTCCAACTAACTCTATCACATTTAACCGCATAGCAACTTCATGAGAAAAGACAACAGAGTTACGAGGGCAGGTTAGAACGCTTGCGATCTCAGCCATCAGCAAAGTTACTGGCGGAGGTTTGATGCTTGAGAAGAGCGTGAGAGAGCGGCAGAGCTGATACAGAAGCTTCTCGATCCATCTGAGCGCCGCTGTATATATGTGCAGGAAGATTGGACATACCTTTAGTGGACGAATTTCCCTCGAAGACCTGCGAAGGCACGCTTACCGGCTGTGCAGCAGATTGGAAAGCGTCGGATAAAGAGGAAATTGTAAGATCCTCTCAATGACCATTTGTACGATCATCTCAATGAGGACGCTGAACCTGTAAACTAAACGAGTGATTGCGCCATGGCGTCTTCGGAGGCCTCCAGACGTGTATTTATACAAAAAGAAAAAGGGTACAGTGCGGATAGCAATCAGTTGAGAATCTGAGATGATGGCATAAACCCTGCGACCCTTGACTTTAGAATCACGTAGCTATTGGCTTGAGACACACTTGCATCCCGGGCTTGATGCATAATAAAGACACAGCAAATCGTCGTAAGGGTGACTTGTTCTGCGACCCTATTTTGTCAGGGAAAGAAATTTTGTCAAATCCTTGCTCTGGCCGACAAGCGACTGTCCTCGAAGATACGAACTGCAGCGTTCGACCTAACACCACTGCTCGAAGATATGGCGTGACAGCGACGGTCCAAGCTGGTTTTGTAGGAAGCCGTAGCGCAATTGTTGGTTCATAATACATCTCGCGTAGGAAACGAAAAAATGCAGGGCAAGGTTACGCGGCTGCTGACAACCAGCGAGGTCCCTGCCGCACTTGGCGACGGAGCTTTTAGCCTTTGCGCGGGCCCCCTTTCCGGGCCGTGTTTGGAAGTCGGAGCCCGATGCGTCCAAGTCTCGCTTTCTTTTGAGAACTTCCTTGTCTAGTCCGTCTCTATTGGACCATCTAGAATTTAGCAATACGAGTTAATTTGGCGTGTGCGAACGCCTGTCTCACATCCTTTTGACGTCGTTTGCGGTTCCACAGAATTTCTGCCACGCGACGTGCAGAAATGGCGAGAGACATGTCCTGGAGGCCCCTGATTGAGCTACGGCAAAATGTCGCACAAGCAAAGAGTAGCGATCGTTGAAGTTACCTCCATCATCTTTGCAAAAGAACGTGCGCGTCCATTTGGCGGGCGCTGTAAGATTGAATGCAAGCCATGAATGCCTCTTGCCCGCCGACCAAGCGACCAAGATGACACCCCTGCAACTCAACCATTGACACTAATGCAGGTCCAAATGTCGCTAACCCGCAAGTTACCCTTTACGAGTCAACAACCCGCTTCCTCAATCCCGGGACGACGCCATGCTTCGCCGAAAATGACGCGAAATAAAATAGTTCAGGTCGCGAGAACTAGGTTGATGCAAGCATCTTGATCAGTCCACAAAGCCGCATCAGCAGGGCAAGCTACATCCCAGGCGCGCTCCTTCTTTTTTAAGAACGCGCCGTACTCCTGGAACTCCATTCTGAGTATTAGGATCGCTCCTTCCCCATGTTGAAAGGTATCGAGAGGCACTTGCAACTGCCATTTGAGTCATCTTCGACCTGTCTCGAAACATTTATGCCCCGCCATGCGGAGGCCTCATTCTCGCTCTGCCCAGCTCACTCATATGCATGAAGACCAGCCACGACAAGCTCACCGCTTGCTGATGAGCTCAGCGTCTCGACCTTTGTTTCTGCTCTGATTTATCTCAGCGTCTCATGAGATCAAAATCGCCACTCGAGATGTCTCTTTCGCCAGTACAAATACAAGATATTGTTATCGTTGAGCGAGTCTCCTCAGTACTTTCATTAGCCGGGGCAGCGTTCGTCCTTATCACGTTCTTGCTCAACGACAAGTTTCGAAAACCTATCAATCGGCTTGTCTTCTATGCTACCTTCGGCAATGTCATCACCAACATTGCAACCCTCATATCCACAGATGGCATTGAAGCCGGCAATACATCTCCGTTGTGTCAATTTCAAGCATTTTTGATCCAGTGGTGAGTATCATTGGCGAGAATCTGTTGTCATTGCTAATATCACGCTAGGTTCATGCCAGCTGATGCATTGTGGACCTTTGCAATGGGATGTAATGTATGGCTGTCCTTCTTCAAAGCCTACGATGCATCTCAACTGCGACGACTCGAGTGGAAATACCTGCTCGCATGCTATGGTGTTCCTCTGATCCCAGCCTTTATCTACTTGTTCCTGAGCACGACGTATCGTGGCCGAGTTTATGGTACAGCAGTGGTAAGGAACTTCGCTTTCATCGACCACCATCACATTCACTGATCCTCTACTAGCTTTGGTGCTGGGTTTCACTTAGGTGGGACTTCCTCCGTGTCGTGACATTCTATGGTCCAGTCTGGATTGTCATCCTCCTCACCATCGCCATTTATACCCATGTCGGCTCTGTCATCTTCAAGTGGCGCAGGCAACTCCTCTCGATGGGAAAGGGAACGACGGGCGAGGTGCACGAATTTCCGGCTACTGGCATAATCAAGACATCAGAAGTCATTGTGACAAGAACAGAAATGCACATGGGCGGTAGCCGACCTCCCAGCGCTCATGTCAACAAGAAGCCTTCCTTCCACAGCTCGACAGACACACGAAGGCATACCACGCAGTCACAGGTCGATCGGACAAGCGGTACTATTGATCCAAATAAAGCAACAGTAAAGTACTGCAAATGTGCCTTGCTCTTCTTCGTCGCGCTCATCATCACCTGGGTACCATCGACCATCAATCGGATCTATACTATCATTAGGCCAACCGAGATCGTCTTTGGACTCAGTGTAGCCGCTGCTTTGGTCTTGCCATTGCAAGGCTTCTGGAATGCTATCATCTACATGGCAACAAGCACATTCGCTATGAAATGCCTTTGGCAGGATATCAAAGATGTGTGCTGGATCCTGCCTCGACCGACCTCCGTGCAGATGAGACGGCGAGGTGCCTCACTTGAATCGAACGAGCCCGAAGATCGAGAATCAAAAGTGAGCTCGAACACGACACATTACGATGTCGAAAGGTCATCATCGCTGAGCGAGCTTGTTGGTCAGGCCAAGTAGTGCTGAGCGACGTCAGCAAACTCGAAACCACAACATTGAAAGGGGTATCCTGCTTAATGAATGTATATTTATGGGAGTCTACAGACACTCCAACATAACTGTGGAAGAATGTATTAGCGCTGGCGTTCTGGGAGGCAATTTTTGCTGATATGTAATGATACCTGAACTTGGTATTGATGCGATCTTGCGAAGCATGTCCATGATCCATGGTGATGAGATGAGGGACTGGGCATGTTGAGACTAGTCACTGTCATAATAGGAGAGCATAATTTCGTCAAGCATAGTCAAAGCTTGACAGTACTTAGGGCAGGAGAAGAGACGCCACAATTAACGTTACCATTCCAAGCATTGATGCCCCCATAGTAATAGCCTCATCTCCTGCCTTGCTTCATTGCTGTTCACGAATATGCAGCTCTGGTCCAGATGTTGGCTGCCTTGTAGCGATCGAAAGCGCTTGTGGTTGAGTTTGACGATCCCCTCAATTCTAGGCTCACTTCAACAGGCTCGCCCAACCACCCTCTCTCACCCAAGACCGTAACTCAGACACGCACGTTCTGCTAAGCCGA
Organism: Herpotrichiellaceae sp. UM238; assembly: GCA_000315175.1. Lineage (NCBI taxonomy): Eukaryota > Fungi > Ascomycota > Eurotiomycetes > Chaetothyriales > Herpotrichiellaceae > Herpotrichiellaceae sp. UM238. The sequence continues at coordinate 175,041 of AMYF01000002.1, read as the reverse complement.
CTACATACGGCATTAAGCTGACGGTGCGAAAATCAGCCGGGTTTTTGGCTTCCGCTACTGGCCGGACATGCTGAGTGAAGATACAGAGCACTCGATGGTTGCCTTTCCACTTCGAAGGGAGAAAGTTAGATGACAATCATCAGCATTTCTCGTGACTGGAGAGCTGACTTGCGCAGCCGTCGCTGTAACCGCTGTTCACAACCTGTACACAGCTCTCAGCCCTCGCTACGTGCACTTTCATGGTTTGCTTGCCGATAGGGAGGAGGGAACAAAGATCAGCCGTGCGGAGATTGTAAGTTCCTCCTCGACGTTAAGGCGTAGGGCGATGCGGAAGCATATTGATCTGAGACCTAGGTGCTCAGTTCGGAAGCATAGTTGTACAAAGCTCTCTGAAAGAAGCATCTGCTGTCGCACGTACGAGGGGCGTCCACCTGATGGAGCTGGCAATTAGGACCTCTTCACAGCATGTGACAAAGATGACTCAGCCATCCTACATTTCTGGACAATGAAATCTATTCAAAGATTTGCTAATCTTTTCGAACTCTACTGAATATTGCGTTGGTGGACGCTTGAGCTTACTATTGGAGGCACAGACCATCTAGAATTTACAAAACAATCCCTGAGCGTCCAAGCGCGCAACAAACATAGGACAAAGATCAAAGACACATCGCCGCGGTATCATTTCGTGCTCTTTGTGTCGTGGCCATCTTGTGGTCCGATGCTATATATTCTGCTGGCAAAATGCTTACGTTTTTGACTTGCGCAAAGCGAAACGCCAGCTATGATGTGGCTATATTGGCACTCTCATTAAAGACATCTCTTCGAAGATCCAAGCCTCTGTCTCACCTATCTGTCCATGCAATAAGCCTCGTATACCATACCACAAAATGTCTCACGAGCCTAAGGCTAAGGCAAGGCCTACCCGTGGAGAAGCTCGACTACAACCGAAAATCATCGATGTGATTGATCACAGTAATATTGATGATTTCTTCCGCGAGCCTTCAGCACATGAGCTCACAGTCATTGCCGAGCGAAGAGTTTCCGAAATCATGGAAGACCTACAGAAACGCACGACTGATGAAATCGAGAGTTGGTCGTGTTGCCAAAGCACCCTTCCCGAGCCTCTGAAGCAGCTCAACAACGCGAGTTTCAAGGTCCCCGAGCTAAATGAAGCATCCGCCGAGCCGCTCTTCGTACATGGAGACATGGTTAGCTCTCCCATTTCATTCCTTTCTCAGTCACTATCTATAGCAAAACCTAACTTCCTTCCAGCCTTCCAGCGACTTCCAAAGCCAAGACTATCGCATCCAGCAGAACAGCACATGTCTCGAGCACAATTTGAATCTATCGGAAACACAGTCAAGACACAGTCAAATCCACTTCGAACATCAGATAAGCCTTCCTTTCAGTCCTTCCTCAAGCGAGTAGCAAAGACGCCACCTCCGCCTGAAACCGTTCCGTTGCAGGAGCTTGGGTTTCCGGAAACATCTGCAAGACTGAAAATGGCACGATCTGCCACCTCAAAGCACAAACGCGTGCCATCACTTGCAAAATGTGCCATGCTGACTCCGGTGTTCGAAAGCTCTTCGGTTCGGGTGCCCTCCACCTCCGAAGTTCTGGGCTTGGCACAAAGTCCAGCAGCTGCCGAAACCGAAGTGTCTGATCGTGCGGCGTCTACTCGAAAGAGCGGGCATCTAACGCGTTCTCTGTCGTCGCCTGTAGCACCGAGCGCAGCCAGCGCGCCGAACACCCCCACTCCACTTGCACCGAAGCGAAAACCACTTCCCCCAGACAGCCCGTTACTCATTCCCCTCGGTCAGCATCCTGCATATGCCGGCAGCAACAACGTCACCGACGAGGAATCACTTGAGCGACCCGAAGACAAGTCCGCAGTCTTGGACAACAAGTCGGAACCAAAGATAACGCGTCTGAAAGATCAGCATCGGGAAAGACAAAGAGCCACAGCCACAGCAGCATAAACCGGACCGTTTGAATACACTTCCATTATTCCTCCCATCTCTCTACCGAAAGCGGCCTAGTCTGGAGATGAAATTCTAACCATCTTCCGCACAACGGCTTAACCAAACTTACCTCTGGCACTTGCGGATTCAAAAAACCCTAACTCTAATCTGCGCGTCCTTTTTTCCCACTGTCGGGCCGGCCCCTATCGAGTCGCTGTTCTGCTCTAATGAGTAACTGCTGCTTTGTCGTGTTAATGCGTCATTGATTCTCAGAAAGCCTCGCCGAACTCGCACCGAACCACCACCCAGCCCCCAGCGTCAATTCACACTGCACGGTCCTTCCTTCCTGACTCCCCGTGTGTTGTTGATCTCTTACATCCCGCATACCAGACCAGAATCTGCCCCTGTACGTTCTGCGCCCGGCGAGTCTGCGATTGCACAACCCAGCGCCGACACCGTATAGAGATCAAGAGCCGCGCGTCTGAGGCCCCCTCGCGTTCCCAGCCACCACCGACAGGATGCCGAAGGCTCGTCGCGATATATGGGGACTTTTGCGCCCGCGGGTCAGATTGCCGATGGGCTGGGGAGCGAATCGTGTTCTGCGTCCGAGGATTTGCCGAGCAGCAGCAGTAGCAGCCTCGACGCGTCAAAGTGGTCCGCACCATTAGTGTCAGGAGCCTTGTCGTCAGCGCGGTTGTTCCTATCTAGTAAGAAGCGAGGCACGGAAAATATGGGAGCCGACTATTCAGAGCGTCAGAGAAAAATATGCATAAGACAGGAAGCAGCGGTAGATATTGGAATGGTCGTTTGTTTGTGGTCGGCGGTGTTGCTACTCATCTTCGAAGATTGGCTGCCAGTCGATGGTTGAAACGTAGGTCTTTGCGTCGGTGGCGGCAGAGGAGGAGGTCAGCTACGGGCTTCACGCATTGCACCGTTTCGTTTCGGTTCGAACAGCTTAAATTCATCGAGCAGTGCTGCTGCAGTCTATCGCGGGCTCGCTTTCAGTAGATGAACACGGACCACTTTGCGCAAGTACCATGTCCGCGCCGTTCTTGAGCTGACCGACGCTGTCGACATGGTCTAAAGGGTTTCTTTGGCCGCAAGTATAAAAAGGGAGTCGTTCTTAACATTTTGGAAGGGGGAATGTTCCCGGGCGCTTCGGTTGTGCAACTGTATAAAGGGAGAGTTAGGGGCGATTTTGTCGAGCTTGCGGAACGGTTGGTTATTGCCGTGTTAAGAAATACCCGATTTCGAACGATTTGCTCCAAAAGACATAATTGTACTTGAATGTGCTGAGATCGGAATATCGTTTCGACCCCCCATCTGAAATGAGTGGCGACAAACCCACAAAGACCAAAACAATATCAGGAATAAGTATTTGGAGCCCTCCATCCCTCCCTGAATGCTACATGAGGATAAGACATGTCCCGAGAGACTTGGGTAGGCATCGATGAATAAATTGCGCCATTGTCATATTTGCCCAAGACAAACTCGCAACGCGCAGGAGACGCGAGCCCAACCAGTTATCAACTCGTGCTCCCTTCGCACGGCGACCTGCAGTATATACACTTGACTACCTCTCCATTCCTCAGCTTCTCTTCTACCCAAGTCACAAAACAGTCTATATGTATTCTGTTAAAGCATGTCCCGCAGGCCCAGTATGTATTCACGTCGTTCGGATCATCATACGATTCGAGACAAATGGTGCATTGGTCGTGGCTCGCTCGGTGTGGGGTGGATGTTGTGGTCTGGTGGGCCGATGCTGAGGCAGCTGTGGGATGAGTTTCTGAAGCAGGGAAGAAGTCACCGACAGAATGCGGAAGATCAGAGGCATTGGTAGACCGTACCTGGGGCCTAGAGGCAGGAACATTCTCGGTACGTGCTTGTAGTAGTGTGGGTGCTGGCGGCGCTGCTGATGGTGTGACAGTCACGTTAGAATGTGAATCATGGGACGTGGCAACAGCATTTGGGGAGGGTCTCGGAGAGATGGCTGTTGACTGCAGAGCCGACAGAGCTGAGGATGGGTTCGGAGCAGTCTCGCTGATATTGCCAACTGTGATTATCCTCTCGGAAGGCCTTGTTATCATGGCCTGAGGCCGTGGACCTGGACTAGTTGGGATGGTCTGGTCTCGGCAAAGCTGCTGTGCAGATTCTATGATTGCTCGTCCATTGGTGCTTGCAGCCGACGGTCTGACTGAAAGTGAAACCGGTGCCTGTCGAGCCTCACTGGGAAGCGCTGGGGTGGTGGACTGATTGGGTGCAATCTTTCGTTTCCAAGACGTTGACAGGTCTAATGCTTGCTCTTTATGCCAGCCACATAGAAGAGAACTTGCCAAGCGATTGAGGGGAGGCATTATGTTGAGATTCTGCTCGACAGCATATTCGACATGATTCAATGCCTCAATTGCTTTTCTGGCATACTTCTTGGTCCCAACCGAGCATCGTTTGCATTTTGAGTTCGTTCCGATACATATTGGATATGCCAGCTGTCGAGGATTTTCGATGCCAATCCGCGTGCAAAAGTCAGCTTGGGAAGCCATGATCGCGAGACTTTCACAGTAAGGAGTACCATGCACCTGCAAGCTGATGGAAGGACACTTGGATACTTCAATTAGGGAAGTACTTTCTTTTTATACCAGGCGTGCCAGTTGCTGGCGTGGAAGTGGTCGGGGAAATGGTCAAATTCATTGAGCAGAGAACAATCACGAAGCATAAAACAATCATTGAGGGCAGAACAACCATCTCACAGGTGGCTGTGCAGTCAATAGCACAGGGACTTGCGTTGTCTGCAACATCCGAGACAGTGAATGGCAGTGCGTGTAGCTCGCCTCATTTCTGAGAATTCACATTGCTTCTTCATTGTGTCGGAAGTGGTTGTGGCGCTGAGTCACCGCGAAATGAATTCTGATAGCCTTGACTCCAACCGTACTGGCGACTTAACGAACAAAGTGACTACCAGGATAAGATTGTCTAAAGAGTCGCAGAAGGGTCGCAGCTGCTAGCCCACGCAGTTCTGCAAGACAATGTGGGGTGAAACACTTAGTGCGGAGTCGCAGATGCGTCTATCATCTGTATTTTTAGACTTAACCAAGTTGTTTTATTTGAGTAAGGTAATTGCGGCGGCCTCCTGGTTATCAACAGCGTCGAGCACCAGCTTCGGGGATGTAGCTAATGCAAGGTCGGTGAATTTTGGACGCGATGTCAGGACACTGGCTCCTTCTTTGCAATTTGCGGCATCGTTAACGCTGGGACTGATCAAGCATTACCAAATGGAGGATGATTCAACTTTGTGCTACGAAAAGCGGGGCGTTGTGACAATGACTACGCGGAAAGTTGAAGCTAAAGTAGACCGTAACAGTTACTTCTACGCGGCAAAGATCAGGCAACCAGGCTGCATGGCGTTCAGGCATTAACAAAACCGATATCGTGGAACGTTAATTTATGGTGAAGTCATTCCGCTAACAGCTCGTCCGCTCCGGTTGGGGAGTATTCTGAATCTAGTACTTGCAGTGCGGGCGGCCTCCAGCAGATATGTAGCCCACAGATCCACGAGGTCTTTTGCTGGAGACTTGCAACGTCCACAGGCAGCACTTCTGCTGGAGCCAGCAGCGTCTTATTTATGTCCAGGCCAAGGCTACGTGCGCGCATAACCTAGTTGAGCATAATGATAATATCTGAGCTCTGTCATTGATGCCGATTTAACAATCTCCGTTCCCGACGATAGTGAGGTAGTGAAAGCTTTCCTAGGGATATTCAACGCCAGAATAGTCGCGGACAAAAGCCGTTGAGGCCATGCGGGAAAAATTGCACGAGATTTGTACAATTGCGTAGCTAGTCGTCTGAGACTCAATATTGATATGGTCATTTGGCGAGTGATGGGTATGGGTAAGTCGTAGATACAGAGACCTTTTGCGCCATGGCCACCACTTGCGGCCCCAGCTCTCTCTGCCGCCTGGACTTGCGACCTTTTGCATTTGGTGTTTGCAGTGAGTCTGAAGAAAACCATGTAGGTGCATCAGCCGAGCCAAAAGTAAGGACTGAATGCTCTTACAAGAAGCACTATCAATACCATCGCCGCACACATGGACATTGGTAAAACCCCTCTAATATGTATATGCGCCGAGAATGAGACGACTCCAATTCAACGTGTGGACTGCATGTCCACTCACAACCTCGCCTTCAGCATGTCGTTTGGCGTAATCAGCGCATCATACGCTCTAAGCGCAAGAGTATCTTCTGGCTGGTTGACGAAATGCGACCGCGCACTATTGATATCCAGCATATCTGGCGTGAGGTCCTCGACCTTGGCGGCACCGATCAGCCTCATGTTCATCACCATCTCGTCCTTCAGCAATTGCATGGCTCTATCGACACCAGGAAGGCCGTAAGCACTCATGGCGAAAAGGAAAGGTCGTCCGATACCGACACCTTTCGCACCTAAACACAGCGCTTTGATGATGTCTGTTGCCCTTCGAATGCCACCATCAATGAAGATCTCAATCTTATCCTGGAGGCCGCGCTCGCGCAAGACAGGCATGACCTCTGCCAGAATCTCGATGCCTGACCTCGCAGTGTCGAGCTGCCGACCACCATGATTGGACAGGACGACACCATGTACGCCCGCTTCGATAGCTTTCAGGACATCTTCCACTCTCTGGACACCCTTCAAAATGATGGGCATCTTCGTAATGGACAAGAACCACGGGATATCTTTCCAGCTCAGCGACGGATCGATAAAGCTAGAGATGGCTCTCGCGGCACCTTGAGAGCGGTCGACATTCTCGCCGCTTGTGTTCTGGACGTTCGATCCAGTGTCATCGAACTTGGTCCGCATATCCTTTTCTCTTCGGCCAAGCTGAGGTGCATCAACTGTGATGAATAGACCTTTCACACCTCGCGCTTCAGCATGCTGCACAATCTTCTTTGTGATCTCTCGGTCTTTGTTCACGTAGAGCTGCAGCCACTGGACTTGGTCGCCTTGTCTCGCATCCACAATCTCATCGAAACTACATGATGCGAGTGTGGGTATCATCTGGACAACATTGTGCTTGTGTGCGCCTCGCGTCAATACTACTTCTCCTTCTGGATTGCCCAGCTTTCCAAGGGCAGTTGCAGTGACGTAGAAGGGTATGTCAACCTTGGTGCCTAGCATCGTGGTGGAGATGTCGACGTTCTCAACGTCCACCAGGACCTTCGGCCTGAACCATATCTTGTGGAAGGCGGCGTGATTCTCTCTCATGGTGATCTCGTCGTCCGCGGCGGATGAATAATAGGCCCAAGCCGGCTTCTTCATGACGTGTCTCGCCACGGTTTCGAAGTCCATGAGGTTGTAGCATGCTTCCAGCTTAGGCATGCTCTTAATCCTTTCCTGTCGCTCTTTCTCTTCCGGCGATTCTTCCTTAACTTCTTGCTCGACAGTATTCATATTTACCGGGCCTAAGTGCTTGTCCTTGGGCAGGAACTTGTCGAGTGTATCGGGAGGATGTATGGGCTCGTACTCTTCCGTGGCATCTTTGCCGGCGTACTTGAGTATGATTTTCGGACCACCTGGGTGTTCTGGAAGGAATTCGGTCACATCATAGGCCTTGCCATGCACAATGACCCAGCATGATTCTCTTGAGTTGTGTTTTGCGATCTCTTCACCCGTGAGGTCGCCCACGTCGGGGTTCTCCTGCGGGTCCCTGTTCATGGTGACGGTTGGCTTGTTCTTCGTCTAGCAAAGGTGCTCGCTCTGTGTCGGGCGAAGGGAGCTGAGAGGGTCCAATGATCGGTGGCGAATAGCCAGTCCAAGCAACGACGACAGCGAGAAGGACGAAGGCAGTGAACAGAAAGAAGAAGAAAGAGCTTAGGTCAATGGTGAAGGTCGCTGAGGCGACGGGACTGTTATTTGAAGGGGGAGAAGCCAAGGTAGTCGCAGCGGGACTGGGGTGCCACAGGTTGTTGGATATCAAATTCATGGCAATCGTCATTGGCTTCTCGAAGTCAACTACGGGGTTATCGAGTCTGGAGGTGGCTGATCTTGGTCGATCAGAGGCCGCCGATGGTACGGACATCATGCCGAGTGACGACTTGCGTGGATGGCTGAGAGCTCCCAAGTGTCCACCCTGCATGACCTCGGCAGTTTTCGTTCGAAGAAAATCTCCAGGTGGTTGGATAACACCGGCTTCAAGGAGCCCGGACGGAAAGTTCTGGCCCAGACCTAACGGCGTTTTCTTCATCGAAAGGAAGTGCGAGAAATCGTTCCCGCCGAAATCGTTGGCTGCTGCAGCCAGAAGCTTGCATCGACTTTGCCATCTGGCATTTTACTGTGGGCACAGACACTCGAGTTGATAAGCATCTTGAGCTTAGATCAAGCTCCACCGAGCATGCTTGGCTGGCCTCAAACAAAAACCCGTATACCTCGCGTCCTCGAAAGTAACTTTTGTGAATCGCACTGGGTGAAGACTTCATGCAAGTAGACTTGATCGTCGTTTAACTACATTGACTGTTGTGTCCCTACCGCAGTCTTCGTGATCAATGAATGCCCGTACCCCTGCACTGGAGCAGGGGCAGTGACTTGCAGAAAACAGCGGTCAACGATCAGAAGGGTCCTTGGAAAGCTGCAACGTGACCTTTTGGGCTGGAGTCGGTGGATTATACAAATACCTGCAGCCGCAGCCGATCGTCTCTTCCATCTCTCCTAAATTGTCCTTTCGGCGATCTCGTTTTCTGCAGACACTTCGGCCATTTCGCGCTGCGTCAGTATCGCATGGTCCCTGTCTGAGAAGGCTTTGCAGAATCAATCTCGATGAACGATGAACGATGAATGATTTTTGCCTCTCGACAAGGAATAATGAAACGCAAGTGTGACAGGCATGGCACGTCTGTGCGTCCCAGGTGCACGCCATGTGACTCTATCTGAAGATCCTCCACTTTCCACCATGCGGTTTGATAACGCCATAAACTTACCGTGTGTTTACCTTGTTTTTGACCGACTCACAATATTGCTCAAACTGTATCTTCGAGTCGTTGGATAGTGCTAGCTAGCAAAACAGTCAACTACAAGAACAATTTTTCTGCTGATACGCATAGGTCGCTTTTGCCCAATTGATCATTTCAGACCACAACCCTGCCTTCCTCGTGCCTGCAGTGCCTGCGCTTTGTCGACCCAAAGCAGACTTCCCCTCAGGGCAACAACGCCATACTTCACTGACGACAAGCAGACCTCAAAATACATGTACAATATGGTCAGTTCCCGAAGAATTCACCTTCCTGCCCGTCAGGGCTAGTACACTCGGGTGGGCGGCCTCCATCGTCCATCCTCTGTCCTCGGCGCTCCTCTCGAATCTCAACTCCAGACTTTCCACCCTCACCTCTATTCTGTCAGCAATGCCCATCTCAGCTCCCCTGCCCGCCGTAACCACAACAACAACAGCAGCAGCAACCCACCCCCATAACGCTCCCGTCAAAACACCCGCCCCGCAGCCCTCCTCCAGAGCGCACCCTCCCGACCCCCACTCGTCGGCCAGCTCCACCGCTCTCGAGGCCAAAATCGTAATCCTAGGCGCCCAAGGCGTCGGTAAAACTTCTCTCGTCAACCGTTTCATCAATCCTTCTGCCCCCATCAACGTACAGTCTACAGTCGGCGCCTCCTTCCTCACCAAACGCCTCCACGACCCCGACACAAACACAACCGTGCGCCTCCAAATCTGGGACACAGCCGGTCAGGAACGATTTAAAAGCATTTCCCGCCTCTACTATCGCGGCGCCCACGCCGGGATCCTCTGCTATGACGTGACGAATGAGAAGAGCTGGGACGAGATGACCACGTGGCTGGAGGAGATGCGCACAAATTGTGAATTTACCTTCAATGAGCGCAGCCCCGGCACAGGCATGGTGTTGCATGTCGTGGGTACCAAGGTGGACTTAGTCGCTGACGAGCCCGGCAGACGGGAGGTGCCCTTCGAAAGGACCATTGCCTTTGTGGCAGAGGAAGTGGCCGGCGTCAATTTGGGCCAGAGTCACAGTCTCGCCGCTCCTGGTACAAGCACTTCGAGCACGCCGCCGCTCACCATGAAGCCGGGCAATCTGAGTTCCACCGTCGTGATGCACAGCCCAGAATCGAAGCGCAGTTCCGGGTTTTGGACGCAGGATCTGGGTTGGGATTCGTGTCATGAAGTTAGCGCCCGAGATAACGACGGCATTGAAGAGGTCTTCCGAGTCATTTCGAAGAAACTAATCGACCAAAAGAACAAGAAGGAGGCATATGAGCAAGCCCAGAGCCAGAATACCTTGGGGAGTGCAGGTGGAGGCCTGGACAGTGACCATTTCTCACAGACAGCATCAAGATCCACTAATGGTGGGAGTACGAGGAGTTTCAGGCTGGGTCATGGACACCGCAAAAGTTGGTTGGGCTTGCCCGTTGTTACCGCCGGGTTGGGTGTCAATAGTGATTCTGGTGATGATGCGGTGCGTAACGCTTTTACGAATGATCCGGACGAAGCGAGGAGACAGGGACGATGTTGCTGATTCATCGTCTATTGAGCATCTTGGGCTTTGTTTCGTCGTCCTGTTCATCACCACCTAGCCTGGGCTGCATCGCGCAATAGATAGCGTGGGTGGGCTATTGCTGACGTTTCATGGCTCCGGTCCGTTTTCATTGCGTTTACGAGGATTGGTGCATTGGATATTGCAGAACAGATCCATGGGCGGCTCTTTCAACTTTGGAATTCAGCTATGTCGCACGACCTGGACTTCGCAGGTTGCATTTACGGTTGGCCTATTGTAGACATATTCCAGCTCAAACGCGGTTGCCGCCGGAATAGCCCGGTTCGGTAGTCCTAGTCCACTGATTGTTCGAGCATTGACGCAAACGCTCTACTTCTACACAGAATTGCAACGCGAATACTGCTACATTTCCGAGTTGCGTTACTACGCTCTTCCAGCTACATAATCAATCCACTGGACAACACTAGGTTTGTTTCTGGTACATGTGGACGAGAAGTCTTTACTGAGCTCCGCTCATGAATAGTATTTCAGCCATGTACATGCTAACGCTCCATCGGACCCGAACAACACTCTGTATCTGGCTCAGAGCAATCTGCGGCATGCTATAACCGTGCAAAGACCGGACAACACTTTTCCATTGGGAGTGCACTCTGTTCAATTTTGGCTTGGAATAAATACTGGCTCGAGACCGCTACGATAATCATTCGCCGGCTTACAATCTGGCCTGCAATTTCTGCACGGTGTCCCCCAGGGCGTACTCCTCCTTGTACTGCTTACTCCGGACCTTCTCTCCGTCAGCAGGGGTGACATACCTCGCCTCGACAGCAGGGTTGTACCCGACACCACTGCTCTTTGCAATCTCGGCGTCGCTCATGCTAACATCCGTGTTCCTCTTCCCATCAGCCCTCTTATAGACATTCACCACAACCGCGCCTCCGAGGCCCAGATTATGCTGCAGCGCAACATCCACGTCCTTCGCCAGCCGACCATTATTCGCCCAGCCCCTCAGCTGCCACACAAGCTCCGCACACTGTGCTAATCCCGTAGCACCGAGTGGGTGTCCCTTGCTAATCAACCCTCCAGACGGGTTGATGATGGGTCCCTTCCCGCCGTACGTGATATCGCCCCGTCTAACCATCTCATGCGCCTTGCCCGGCTCACAGAATCCCAAGCCGTCGAGCAGAATCAGCTCGTTCGTGCTGAAGCAGTCGTGCAGCTCGCACACCTTGATGTCTTTCGGCGTCACGCCCGCCTCTTGCATTGCTGCCTTGGCAGCTCGTGCCGTCATGTCGAAGCCGACCAAGTCCATCGCGCTCTTGGAGTAGAGTTGCGGCGAATCGGTCATGAGCTGTTGGCCCGCCATCAGGATGGCCTTGTTCTTGAGGTGTGGTCGCGCATCCAGGAAGGACTGCGAGCAGATGACAGCTGCGCCTGCGCCGTCAGAGGTAGGGCTGCACTGCAGCTTGGTGAGGGGCGGGTGGATCATGGGGCTGTTGAGGATCTCGTCGAGGGTGTACTTTTGCTGGAACTGCGCGTAGGGGTTTCGCTGGGAGTGTTCGTGCGAGATGCGTGCTATTTCGGCAAAGTCTTCTGCTTTGGCGCCGTATCTGGAGGTGCGAAAGTTAGTTGCCCGCTGTGCTGCGCATGTTGCTGGGAGACGACTCACTTGTCCATGTACTCCTTGCCAGCATTCCCAAAGTACTGAGCGTTCCTCGGAGTGTTGTGCTTCCCGCCAATGTCCTCCATCATCTTCGTGCTCAGGCCCATCGGGCTCGGTCTGTCGCTCCAGACACTCTTGATGGAGCCGGGGCTCATCTGCTCGAAGCCAATGACCAGCACGCAGTCGACAGCTCCGTTTCGGACAAGCGTCCTCGCCATGTGCAAGCCGGTCGAGCCGGTAGCACAAGCATTGTTGGTGTTGTAGATGGGGATCGTGCTCATGCCGAACTGGTAAAAGATGCGTTGGCCAGAAGTGGTGTCGCCGTAGCAGTAGCATGCGATACCGGTCTCGACATCGTCGTATGTGATGCCGGCGTCGAGCATGGCCTTGACGCCCGCTTCGTAGCCGAGCTCGGGGTACTCTCGCGTTCGGCGAGGCTTGAGGAACTTGGTCAAGCCTACGCCGACCACGTAGGCGGGTGTCGTGCCGCGAGGAGCCATGGCCGTCGATAACTCAATGGATTATGGGATGTAAGGAAAAAGGGTGAAGGTTGGCTATGCCAGAGACAGAGTAAACGAGGGCTTACATTATGCCTGAGTTGTGTTACTGTCAACCGAAGTTTGGGGTCGTCTCCGCAGTTTGCGTTTGAATGAGCCGAGGCCTGCGGGTCGGTTAAGGGATGGTGGGCTCCTGGACGTTCAAGGGCGTATGTTTGCTTAAGTAATCATCTGCCAGCAAATCTACGGAATCCCCATTCAGTATCGCTTATCAGTCCACCAAAATAGCCGAATTCCTGCCGTTTGGAAAGCTACCCAAAACAACAGCCCTGCTTAACGCGCCAATTACGCTTCAAGTTCGTCGGAACAGGCTCCTTGCGTGCGTGAAACGGGTCGCAGCACAGTGATTTTTGCTCAGATGTGAAAGTGTATGCGTCAAAATTATTTCTATCTAAGCATACGGATCTTCATCACGCCGCACATGAATTTCTGGACCCTGTCCGCAAATCCTCGGGTAGGCCGCTTACCTAATTAACCTAGGCGTAGGTTTTTGGGGAGCCCTCCAGCAGGCTTAAAAGGCAGTTAAGAATAAAAAATTAAGTCTTAGCTTAGCAACTTAGAGCCATGTATTTTTAAAAAGTAATGAATTGAGAGTTAAACGAGAAGCGAGCTAAAAAAAGACTCTAAGGGAGCAAAAACCGCGACACCTGCAGGATTCGAACCTGCGCCTCCGAGGAGACTGCCTGAGCAGCTTTCACTTGAGTCAAGCGAATAGCAGGGCAGCGCGTTAACCACTCCGCCAAAGTGTCTTGTGCGACAGTGTGCTGTCGCTTTGCCGTGGTTCTGGACAACATTTGCACCAATTCTAAATATATAGATTTAAGAAAGGAGCTTCCCGCAAACAACTCGATTGCGACTTCCAACCGTCAATCACGGTAAGCAGCATTAGTCCTTCCATGTCATCGCTATTCCAAACGTCTTGGGTCATTGCATAGTGAAAATTCGTAACTCCATGTCTTATGAATTTTGCATGATGCGCGATTATGCGTCATTATAGTCTTGGTCCTAAATACTGTCCTTTCCTGTCAAGGCCTACATCATGGTTGGCCTCACTTGGCGCACTGTGCTCTTGCCCACATGATGTATCGCCATTTACAACGCTCTCGGTCATGATCTGCACCTCTATATCCTTCAAAATCCGATCCGCATTGTCTTCGATATCGTGCCGACCAATTTTGAGATAACTTTCGACATCTGCATCTCCTAACGCCTCGTCGCATCGTCGCTGCGTCTGTCTCCCTCGAGCAATGGGCCTTGATGATGACTTACCGCCTGAGATCCATGAATGATACAAACCGCCTCTATTGAATGAGCTGTCGTCGACACAATCTCCGTGCATGATATCTGAGAGTGTTGAATCAGACCTCTTCTTGTTCCGGTCCGTGGAAGACGTTCTCGGATGTCCACCGCTGTGGGCTACGAAATTGCTCTAACCCAAAGTCTTATGCTTCAAGCCGTGTGTCATATCACGGCTCCCGTCAACGCCACTCAGCTTGATGTCAGCGGCATAGCTTCCGTCACCACTATAGCTGCACCCTTGACCAGGGTTCCTCGCGATCTTGGCGATCATATGCGCCATACTCATCTCGATATTCAATTTCACCACGTAGCACAATGGATGGAACTGGACGTAGATAAGCTGATTTGGCATGCTCATTATTCCAATCAGCAAAACATCCATCGACAAACTGATAACCACAATCGACATATTGAACTTGTACAACGGCATATACTTCGTCATTCCGGCATCAACGAGTTTTGTTTTGACGAGGTAGCAGAAGTAGTAGTTCAACGCACCGTCGAGGAGGAGATAGATGACCTTTTCGCATCTGTCGAAGATGTGATTGATGCTGATATATGATTGAGAGACTCGCAGTTGCGCAGGAATCCAAATACAATATACCGCGATATTAATTATCAGAATGATGGTGCAAGATCCCCATTTGATATACTGGGCGCGTCGGCGCGAGGTGATGAGGAGGGAAATCCGATTGACGATAACTTGGACCAACATATGTAGCTCCAGACACCAGAGTGTCACCATTATGAAAAAGTATGCAAAGCTAAATCTCGTTAGCATTCGCATCAGGAAATATTCAGACGTCTGACAGGCCTACCTAGCCGAGATGGTTTCGCTCATGTACAACCACGACAGCAAGCCAAGGAGTGTATTGGCAATGATCTCGATCCATATCATCGCAATGTACCCTGTTATGCGGCCAGTGCGTCGCCAGACTTTGAGACTTTGACGTGCTGCTTTTGCTGCCGTAAGCAATGTGAACCCTAATTGCCATCCCCACACTATGGAAGTGATCTTTATATCTCCAGGTGTCGGTTTTGTAGACCCAGCATCACTTCGTATGACCAAGGAAGCCATCGCTGTAGGCGGTAATGCAATAGAAGAGTCTGAGCAGACGAACAAGAGATGGCGTGAAAAGAGATCCGTTGACCAGGACTTGAGGGGGTGAAGAGCAAACAAAGCAATGCGCACGTCTCACGGGACGAAATGGGATCGAAGAGAGCTCAGGTACTCGTTCTGGAAGTGGCTCGGTTAGACAGTGCCACGTTTGTACGTAAACGCTGCCGTCTCAACTCTCCTGCGAAGCTTCACATCTGAATAACTCAAAATGCAAACGTCAAACCAGATCATAAATTGTGATTTGCTGCCAATTCAGATTTCAGTCATTTTGAGTACCTTTGCAAACCGCTGCAAACGTTTACCAAAATTCTCAGCGTGAAGAAACCTGTCACTAGAACCGACAACCGAGAACATACGGTTGTTGCTGACATTGTGTATCATATGATGTCCCTGGCAGGAGGGTGCCAGGCGGCGCATGAAAATCTATCCAGACTGTAAGCATCCAGGACGCCACCCACAGGGTCATGACGCTCCATATTTGGACTAGAGTATCGTTGTGCCACCACGAGACGTGCGTAGGAGCTTCGGACTCACATGTCAATGTCGACCAAATCACCTACGCATCAGAGGTAAAGGTGGGTAGAAGGTGAATCGAGCGAGCAGCTGACGTAGTTTTGCTATCGGCAGAGAGTTTTCGGGCCTGCAGATGACGCAGCAAAATCGCTTTCGTTCTTGAGAACAAGAGCCAAAGAGAAAGAAAAATTGGCATTGCGTTCCCCTACGTGTCTCGACAAATCATTGCGGACACGTACCAGGCACTTCACGACCTCTCACCGGCATTCGGCGGTCTAGTGATAGGTGCAAATCAGACTTGCATCTAATAGCGTCCATATTTTCGCTGAAAGCTCAACAATTAGGCGTGAGAAGTCACATTGTCAAGCAGAAGGCTTTTTGTATGCAAATGCCTTCCACAAGGCGGCCTGGCGAACGATCACGCGTTGTTCATATCGGCGACTTGAGTGTTTAATCAAAGATTCGTGCGCTTGCGCACATGTGCTGATTCACTGAGGCCTGCTAAAATCTGCCCAAGGTCGGTGTTGAGAGCTCAGTGTGTGATTTTCGCAGATACGCTCCTGTCATATTCTTCGAACACAGAGTCTTCCAGTCAGTTCAGTAAACAAGAGCAAGTAGCTCTCGAGATGGTAGCATGATGGCATCTTTTACCAGACTAGTGGCGTTGAAGGCTGCCATGGATCTAGGTGGCAGTAATCATCCTGATGCTTGGTTTATCGAGTCGTTCCGGGTCAGGGGAAAGTATGAGCCAGAATAATCTGTGCTATTGTATCCATTCGGCGCGAGGAGATCGTAGCCCATGCCAACGCTCCAAAGCATATCATCTTGTCCCCAGCCGCCGTAGGAGTAACCAGACATTGCGGTCAAAGGAACGTCGTAGCTCTCCGAAGTCAGCGTTGGATCGAACTGGCCCATACTATATTCAGGACTCGAATGCATGCTAGGAGTGAGAAGAGTCCCAGAATCTGTGCGGCGGGGAGCATCCAATCTTGGCAGTAAAGGTCTATGAGCACCGCCATTTGTGACGCCCTTGTCCCACTGCTTGAGGAGTCTTTCGAAGCCATTTGCCATACTGTAGACCATGTGGTTCGCACCTGCTGTGCATCCTCGCAACGTTCTGATCATACCTTCGATGAGAGGCTTGGTTTGTGCTTCAGGGTCGATATTGACACCTATGGTATGCCATTGATGTGCAATCTTCATCAAAAAGACCGCTGCAAAGGCTATCATCGAATGCAAGTACAGTGGGATGCCAACCAAGCTCTCCCTGTATGACGGCTCTTCCATAGTGTATTGTAGAATGAAATGCGCTGCATCGATGGCTCTGGATGCTAGCGGACGGAGGTTTGTTGGCAGACTCTCTAGATTTTCGAGTGGATGGCCTCTCAGTGCCAAGGAGTTGAGAACTAGCTCGCTGAATCCATGATGCAATATGACACCTTTTGCAGGATAGTCTCCAATGTATTTGTCTCGGGCCAAAGCGTCCCGCCAATGGTCACGCCAGCCTCGCGTCTCTTCTGTGTACCTCATATGTGTCAATAGAGACGCATCATCGCTGCCAATCGTCCGGTCTGGCTCGAGGCCGAATGTCTCGTAAGCTTTGCTCAATATTACGAAGAGGCTGACCTGTGATATCAGTCTGCGGTCAGACGGTGTCGTTGAGGGACTGTTAACGAAAACATCGTACTCCTTGATCGGTAGCAACTCGGCAGTAACTGGTGGTCGACCATAAGCAATGCTGAAATGGTGATCAAGGACGTACAGCAAGTACCAGACCCTTGCTTTCTCGATGTGGCTCTTTCGCTCGTTTTCCGTCAGCCCAGCAGCATAGAACGCCTTGTAGTAAGCATGATGCAAATTTAGCTCTGTAGCCATTCTGATGCACAGTCCAGATAGCTTCCAGCTCAAGTCCGGTTGCCAAAAAGCTGCAATGCAAAGACCCCGGATGTCGTCCAATGTATGGAATCGGTCGAACATTGTTGATGAGACAAGCTCCAGAAATTGTTTGTGACTTATAGCATGGATCGCTTCCTTACCTGGAATATGCAGGGCGCTGACCAGCATGATGGCAGTAAACAGAACTGAGGACGACTCGCGAATAGCTGCTAAAGAAATGTCTTCAGGAATTGTCGTATTGAATAAATAGCGTGATAGCGACCGTTTGAATCTTAGTGCAAGATTAGCAGGATTATTGTAGATGAGGCTGATACATACAGGGCAAGTAGCTCTTCCGCATCATCTATGGATAGCAGATTCTGAGAAATCATGTCGGCTTCCATTCTTCGTTTGGCATTCCGTTTCCTCGGATTAACGTGCCTTAAACGCGTTCGGAGACTATTCAGCTGAGTGGCCTCGTAAAGACTGCCCATCGGCGCAGGAGCCATGTCCTTCTCGTCCTCAGCAGGCTCACGCGAATTTTCACGTGTAGTCTGAAATTCAGAGGCAGGCGGTGGCTGCTGCTTCGAAGGCTGCGGCGGTTCACCTTCATCATTATTGGCATAACTGTCGAGGCCTGGCATTTGCAGTTTTGACAAGACATCTTCAAGAGCTCTTTCGATCTTCTGTATGATCGGATGTGTCCCGCTGAATACAAATTAGATTACGTCTTTCAACAAGCGTCCGAGACACGGCTGAGCTTACCCATCTTCGCCTTCAACAGCAATACGTAACCTTCTAGCATTGATGCATTCTAGGCCAAGACGCTGACATCTTGAACAGCCGGCAAGACCGCGTTCCCACGCATCGCACCTCACCTTGAGCTTCCGACACGCGACACAAGCCCGTCCTTTCCGTGATGGCTGCTGCTCAGCAGGTGATGTGGCTACCGGGCTTTGCCTCTGTCGTTTTCGAGGCGAATGGTCGTCTATGTTGGTCGTCGAAGGTCTCTTCACACGGCTCTTTGAGCTTTGAAGTTGCCGAGGCGAAAGAGGGCTCTTATCACCCTGTTCTTCCTGCTTCTCCATCATGTGCAGCGATGACAAGGATGTCGTGTTGGCGTCAACGCCGTATCACCCAAGCTCGATGGAATTGAGAGGCAGGGCACGGCGCCGACGGGGAACGGAGCAAGAGCTAAAATTGAATGAGCTATTGACGGCACGTGAACGAGGACCCGATCAAACCGTTGAATTTGCCTCTCAAAGTGCTGGCGGATCATGCAGTGGCTGGTGTCAAGGAAGAAAGGTGGGGAAAACTCAAATTTTCCCGCAACTCTGCGTGCACACTTTCCCCGTTTTTGGGGTATGCCTAAGCTGGGTCGAACAAGCGTCCTAATCTAAGGTTAGGGAGAAATTGGCAAGCAGTTAATTTAAACACGAATCTAAATTATATGAACAATAGTCTACCCGGGGCGAGCACTCTTTATGAGATGTTTTAAGAGAATGCAACGCCATCTCCGACCGTTCAAACGTTTGGTGATGCCGCTGCAAAGTAGATCACCGATATAGCATGCCACTCGTGATGTTGCCGTACCCTGCGCGGAACATGTCAACGAAGTAATTCGCTCTTGGTTTCCAATTGCCACTTTTGCCGGCACGAGGGATAGTTCGACGATTCATGGCACTGTTGACGTAGGTCGATTTTAGTGGCAACAACGGTACGTTGTCCTGTTCCATCTGTGCTTGTTCTGCCGGGGTTAGAAAAGGCATAGCGCTCTTCTGGCCTTTGGACTCCATTGAATTGATCATTCGAGTAATTAGTCGAGCGCATGCATCAGCCGCCAAAGTCCATGAAGCATTGGCATATCCAATGACATACCACAAGTTAGGAACATCCTGCACCATGGTGCCTTTCCAAAGAAACTTATCGGCAAGGTTCACCGGTTTCCCATCAACGGTGACCTGAGCACCACCACCCACCTGTATCTTAAGACCTGTCGCTGTTACAATGATGTCCGCCTTGATATGTTCGCCAGACTTGAGGGTTATACCATCTTCAGTCACCGTTTGGATGTGGTCAGTTTTGACATCAGCTTTGCCATTGCGATAGGCCTCGAAATAGTCTCCACCCGGCGTGATACACATTCGCTGATCCCAGGGTTGATATGCAGGCCTGAAATGAGGGTCAATGTCTGTGCCAGGTGGCAATTCCGCTCGGACTGCCTTTCGTAGAATGTTTCGCGCAGCGTCAGGGAACCATCGGCACCATTGATACACCAAGGTGCCCATGACAAGGTACTTAAACCTGATCAGCCGCTTCGAAACCCACACTGGTAGCTTTGCTTTGAACCAGGCGTCCATGGGATCATTCACAGGAAGAATGAGGAAATAGCCAGGGCTACGCTGCACCTGGGTTACCATCTCTGCCTTCTTCGCAAGACTTGGAAGCAGGGTCACAGCGGTGGCGCCACTGCCTACTATGATGATCCTTTTGCCGCTGTAGTCAAGATCTTCTGGCCAAAATTGTGGATGAATGACCTTTCCCTTGAAGTTTTCGATACCAGGAATGCGGGCTTCGAGAGGTTGCTTGTAGTCATAATAGCCTGTACCCATGACGATGTACTTGCTCTCATATGTCGCAGTCTGACCTGCATGTTCGACTTCTAGGCTCCATTTCTGTGCGGCGTTGCTCCAGTTAAGCTTGTTGACGAAGTGTTCGAACTGAATCTTCTCGTCAATATGGTACTTCTTGGCAGTGCTTGACAGGTAAGCTCTGATGGCATCGGCTTCCGCTATGGCGTTAGGTTGGTTCCAGGGTTCCCAAGAGAAGCCGAACGTGTGCAGGTCGGAATCAGATCGAATTCCGGGGTATTTGAAGAGACTCCAGGTGCCTCCTAATTCTTTCCTTCCTTCAAGAATCGTGTATGATAGATTCGGACATTGTGTTTGAAGGTGGTAGCCAGTATTGATACCAGAGATGCCGGCGCCTATCACGATAACATCAAAATTGTGAGTCACAGATTTCTCGTACGCCATTTTCCTTGACATCCAGCTTCCACAGAAGCGTAGGTCGAAAGGGTGATGAGGACGAGGACTTTGAGTGATCGTTTGAACCACGAGTTCAAGGGACAGATGGCATAAGTGATCAGCGGAAGCCTCGCGGACAAATTTACGTCCGTATTGGCGACAAACCCTAATCCAAGACGAATGAGATGCCGAGGCAAGTTTCACCAATGCAGGAGGGTATAGAGGCTCCGCAGCTGCACCGAGGTTCCCAAATGTAAATCAAGAATAGAACTGTTCTGGATCCTTCCTTCCAGACGGCGATGGCCCTTGTTTACTATTCGCATCTACTTCCTTGCAATTTGGGGGGCCCTGACTGGGATCTCCGTGGCATCCGAGAAGCGAAAAGCGCCCGTCCTAGTGCTTACTGATCGGAAGGTGAAAGGCTCACGTGTTGATTCACACAATAAACCACTACGATTGAACTCAGAAACATCAGATCTAATCGAGCCATTGCATCACCGACTCTGAATCATTGGTGCGTACCAGTCGAAGATGGTCTCAACCCTTCTCTTCAAGAATGCCCGGATATTTTCCGCTACGGCAGACGAAGTCGATGCCGTCGCGAATTGCATGCTAGTCACCGACGGCCGCATTGAGCACATCGGCTGTGCGGATGACCAAAATGTGCGAAAAGCGCTCGAGGTAGGTGCTCAGGAGTATGACGTAGGAGGACGCCTCATTTCTCCTGGTTTCATTGACGGTCATGTACACATTCTTCTTTTTGCCAGCTCACTACACGCTATCAACCTGGAGCATTGCAAAAGCCTTGACGACATCCGTAGAACGATCCGTGAAAGCGCTGCTGCACAGCCAAAGGCCACGCGGCTATGCTGTCAAGGATGGATGCACCCCATGACAGACAGCAAGGCGCTGGCGAGCGATATCGATGACCTTGACGAGCGACCTATTTTCATTTATGCCAAAGACATGCATTCAGCATGGTGCAGTACAGCTGCGCTAAATGAGATGAATGTGGCAGATATGCCAGATCCTGAAGGAGGCGAAATCCTTCGGGACGACAAAGGCAGAGCTACAGGCTTGCTATCGGAAGCTGCGGCTGTGAATATTGTATGGCCCCACCTTGCCAACGTGGTCAGTCGGGAGGAGAAGCTGGCTCACATTCGCGAAGCAATTCGCGCCTACAACAAGGCTGGCTACACGGGCGTGATCGAAATGGCCACGGACGAAGAGATTTGGTCCCTACTGACTGAACTAAATGCAACCGAGGGTCCTCTGTCGCTTCGTTTTGCGGTACACTGGCTGATTATGCCTTCAAAAACTCTCGCCGGGAACATTGCACAAGTTGATCGAGCAATTGAGCTACACAAGCAATATAATCTGATGACAAGTCCAAATCTCCGCATTGCTGGCATCAAGGTCATTGGCGATGGCGTGGTGGATGCTTGTACTGCTTCTCTCCGCGAGCCATACAGCTCAACATCAACGAACTGCGACCCAATCTGGTCCTACGACCAATTATTGCCTGTGGTAAAACACGCTGATGCAGCTGGGCTCCAGTGTGCGTTGCACGCCATTGGTGACAACACTGTCCGTACTTGTGTGGATGTTCTGTCCACATTGGCTGCTAGCGGAGGCGGGCAATCGCGGGAACGACGACACCGCATCGAACATTTGGAGCTCACGTCTCCTGAAGATGCAAGAAGGCTGGGTGAGCTCGGTATCACAGCCTCGATACAGCCAGTACATGCGGATCCTGCGATCTTCCGTGCGTGGCCGACGCTCCTCGGAACAGAGAGATGCAAGCGAGCTTTCGCGTACAAAGAGTTTGCCGATAACGGAGCTCAGCTCGCGATCGGCAGCGATGCGCCTACCGCCCCTCATTGGCCACTCAAAAACCTCTACACTGCTACGACGAGGAGATCTGCAAGAGAAGAAGATTCAACAGAGACAGTGAATGAGCATTTCAAGTTAAGCCTGGGGCAGGCATTGAGGGCCGCTACCGCAGGAGCAGCATACAGCTGTTTCGCCGACGACCAGGTCGGTACTCTCGAGGAGGGTAAGCAGGCGGACTTTGTGATCATTGATCTACAATGGGATGTGGGGAGTCTGTTGAGAGGTAGCGTAGCGGAAACATGGTTTGCGGGCAAACAAGTATACCGAGCATAGACTAAACTGCTTTTTCTAACCGCGTGCAATAGAAATATCGAGAATTGGAACTGCAGGGGCACGCGGTCCGTGCTACGGCTGGTTAGATGGCCTGCTTCCGCAGTATGACGTCTTTCTGCTTTAGTTACTCTTTTGGTACTTTTCAGTAGCGAAGGGGTCAGCTATTCACGTTTTGGCGTTGTACATTTACCTTTGTTTTGTATTCTCCGTGACGTATCAAGGAGGATCTCAGGATGAAGCAGCAACTCTCCACCCTGGCCAGGAACCTCAACAGCCCCTATCTGTCGAAGCCTTCGAGGCCATTTCCTCCAGCAGCCCAAGCACACATCTCACAGCTCGCAGCACAACTGTGTCCCAGAAATGCTCCATTACTATTACGCGCGGAGCGCTACTTCTCCTCAAGCTCTCGAAGAGACGTGCGCAATCGCGTACAACCCTCGATCAGACGTCCAGCTGATTTTCATACCCTGCTGCAATCCGCGTCTACCACGAACACTCTCCTACTTGCCCTCTTCAAGACTTCCACTTGTCACTCATGTAGCACGATCACGCCGCTTCTCGAATCGATTGTGCTAGATCGGCCCGTTCCGTCTCTGGGGGACCAATTTGGCTCAATCGCGTTCGCTGAGCTTGACCTTGACTCTCCTGAGCGTGATGAAGGCGGAGGCCGAGGATGGACTACCATGTACGACGTGGGGATTGAGTATGGAGTTCGAAGCGTGCCGACGTTGATTGGCTTCGGGGGCAGAAGAGCAGAGCGAATAACAGACCGGCTAGCCGATGAGAAGCTACTGAAGGACAAACAGTACGTGCAAGATTGGGTTGACGAAATAATGAAAAAGGGTGATCCTCACCCGCGCGAGGGCAAAGGTCTCTTTAGTAGGATATTCGGGGGTTAGATGAGATCTCAAGACTCGGTACATTTCCAGCTAGCCATAGCTAGACCAGAGCTTAGTCCTTCCAGCGCGTCGTGAGATAATTCACCGGCATCTCCAAATCAGAATCCTGGTTAGATTGGCATTGCCGCTCGAGGTATCGAGCTAGACACGAAACCATGTATCTCACAACGCGGAAATTCTCAGTACAGCCAAGCGAGACAAATGAAAGCACTCCTTGGTCAGACCCTTGCCCTCGACGGTCACTCTCGTGGAAGCAATTGAACATCTAGGCAAAGTGGCTGCCAACATTGTTCCTGCGAGTAGTCGCCTGGGTTCGCGCACCTTATTTCGCTGTCGTCCACTATCGAAACAAATCCAAATCCTTCTCAAGGAGCCCCTCCGAAAAGTCCGTCCACACTCAGCTGAATTTTAGGGTGTCTTCAAGGGTCTCAATTTCGGTGACCGACAATCGGGGTCTCGTTTTCGCTCAACGAATCCCTCCATGACAGTGAAAACCCGCGCTGTCCTCCACACCTGTTGGCACATCAAAGGATTCCGTGAGGTTGACTCAACCCCTGTTCTGAAATGAAGTCTTGCGACGACATTGCGCCGCTGGAGATATACTGGCGCTTTAACTCTACAGTGTCATCGAGGAGTAGCGCTTTGTCCACGCGTCAGTTAGCGTTTGAGAGCTCGAATCCGGATCCATTAGTCGCTGTCAAAGAGCTTGTTTTACCAGGGTCTATCCACCTGCAGCCACGATAATGGGCTACAGGCTTAGCTCTGACGGGTCTCGGTCTGTTCCCCGACATTGAGACATGGTATTGCAACATCGTTTACCCATCTCATCAGAACGTCCGCTGTAAGTGTCTGCCCCCTGATTTTGTCTCTATCCTACCAGGATTCGCTGCAAGCTAGATACCCATGTTCTAAATTAGACCGGTTGATTAGCCGGACACCTTGGCTGCGAAGCTTCGAAGGATATAGCTTTAGTGTGGTCAAAGTAAGCGAATGGGTGGTATTCAGTTTCATTTGTGTGAATGAACTGGCACGGACACTCATCTGTCTTAGTGACAATATAAGACGCGAGGTAAGCTATGGTCATATTTATTTTTGATACTCTCACAAGAGGATGATGAGTCTGATTAAATGGGCTTTCTTTGCTTTCCAAGTGCGAGCTGTCTCATACTCTATGGCTAACATAACAGTCAGAATACAATGATCTTGAACAGCAGCGTCGCACATATTTGAGCAGCACGTATTCCGTATGTACTCTTATTGAAAGGTGCCTTGACCTCGTGACTGGTCAGAGCTTCTTTGCGAGCTTGAATTCTACAGCACAAGGGGTTCGGTTGAGGTGGCATCTGCATCTACGTAGAATTTCAACCTTTGATATGCCTCTTGATATGTAGAACCCTCTCTACTGTGGAACGTGTGCGTAAGGCTTGCAGCAAGATAGTGACAACCCTGAATCCTGAATCTTGCCAAATTAGCTTCTTGTTGACCTCAGGTTCTGGCGTGTCAATCAGCTTTTCACGCCCCGATAGATCGCGGATCGCCATGATACAGCATCACACCATCATCATCATCCTCATCAAGCAAAGTTCTGCTTGCGGTCGTAAAGCGAGTCCTGTAGTAAACGCTGTAGTGCTTTGCGCCACAATTCTCCATACCCGATTTGGCTTAGTGCAGATCTCACCGGGCGTCATCACGAACCTCGGTTAGGGTCTAACCAACCCGGCATCGTCCCGATCAAAATCCTTGTCATCCAGAATCTTTTTCTGCATATCTGGTGCTCCTGACCTATGTTGATGCTCCGTGTCCTTCGCCGCCATGGTGTCATATCAGGCCTGAGGACGATAACAACACGTGTCCAGGGACCTCTCTACAACATGGCGCCACTGACAGTCGAGTCGAAGGTAAGAAAATAGGTTGTTTTAGATCAGCTCAGGGACTAACTTGATTCCTTTAGCAAGCACTCAATCGATTGCGAGCATATAAGGCGCCAACGACAGTATGGCAAGATATGCCACTGTCTCGTAAAGCAGCGGTTTTACTATTGCTCTTTGCCAACAAGAAAGGCGATCTTCGAGTTGTGGTAACAATGAGAGCATCATCGCTTAACTCATACTCGGGCCAGGCGGCACTACCAGGCGGCAAGGCGGAAGAAGGTGAAACAGCTTTACAATGCGCACGACGGGAAGCTTCTGAGGAAATAGGGCTTCCTCGGGACGACAAGAAGCTTCCACCACCATTTCGGATAGAACATCTCTGCGAGATGCCGACCAATCTTGCCAAAACCGAGTTGGTGGTTCGGCCATTGGTCGCCTTTCTCCATTCCTACGATGAGAAAACAGGGCAAGACGCAAATGTTGAGGAGCAGCTCTTGCCTCGCCTCGATGCCCACGAGGTAGCGGCCGTCTTTTCAATCCCATTTAAGAATTTGCTTTACAAGACTGATCTACCGGACGAACCAAACCTACCCGGCAAGCCTTCTGACTGGTATCGGGGATCCTGGACCGACTGGCATCAACATCGCTGGCGGATGCACAATTTCTTCGTCCCTGTGACTAACCAAGCTGTCACGAAGCCGAAGAAGACTGACACACAGAGAGAAGCTGCAGATCACCTAGAAGGCTTAGAAAGGTACCGGGTGTTTGGCATGACAGCACGAATACTAACCGATGCTGCAAGAGTTGCATACGCTCAGGAGCCTGAGTTCGAGCACAATAGCCACTTTGGAGACGAGGATATGATTGGACGATTGAGACGTATCGGACGGCTCGGCGAGATGAGAAAACCTGGAGAGGAGCTCACGGGCGATATCCTGAAGAAGGCCGCGAATCTATGAGGTCGAGTCACATCAATCGCATTATCAGGTCTTGTGTCAAATTGACGGCACCTCGCCTCTAGACGTACTTCTGGTCTGAGGGCAATTGATCAAGTCCTTTAGGTTTTATGGGCCAACATGAGGCACGGGGTTTGGTGTGTTAAAATGACAGAGTCGTCTCTCCAGCGCACGAGCAACGTGCACCGCGCACAGACCAGGTTGGCAAGAACACATCTGCACGGCGTCTTTGTGCTCTAAACACATCTCAAAGCAGCTGCATATTAACTGTAAGGTCCTTTGTCCTTCATCAAGACGAGCGATTTGCGTCCGGAAGTTCGCTTGCGCTAACCGGGGGCTTTGTGTCGAACAACATGGGATTCCTTGTAACAGTGCGCTCGTCGTCGTCGACGAACTTACACAAGACTAGGCCGGAAGGTCCGCAAAATACACTGCAGACAATACGCCAACACCAATGTCCTCTCCGGCATTGAAGCCGGGCCGGCGTAGAGCGCCCGAACCGTCACCAGCACTTATAGCTTTGCAAGAGCAAGGACTAGAATTACCGGTCCATCGAGCACTATCGATATCGCCTCGGTCGGATTCAGTCCCAGAGGGTAGCATGAGAGCCTCTCCGCTGTCGATGTTGTCCACATTATCCAACCCCGACAAATCATTACCACTCGAGCCAAGCGAAAAGTTGAGAAGACGTTCAAGCTCCGATAGCTCCGAAACGATCGTTAGCAAGATTTTGAATATGTACACGAATATTTCGGATCAAAGTCTGAGATCGAAATATGAAGAGATGGCGCCATATCCTGATGATGACTCAGATGACAATGAAGAGCGGCCGCCCTTACCGATGGTACATCAGCCAAAAGCTTACCGTGACACTATTGCACCACTACTGGAGCATCAATTCAGTACAGAGAGACTAGCAGTCCCACCGATACCCTCGCCGATGTCTATCGCTTCGATGCCTCGGCTTTGTCATCCCAACGCGAGTGCTTCAGCACCTTCATTACAGCTTACGCCTGAAACCTCGCCAAGCCTCCAACCAGCAATAAGCAAAACAGCTGCGGGTCAATCACAGACATCGATACAAATTACACCAGAAATGACCCCGCCACTCCCTCTTTCAGAACCTTCAGACGCACCCAGCTTCCAGCAGTACTCGCAGAGCCTCCTAGAACGAAAGATCGCACTCGAAGTACCTGACGTACGGGAAGCAGATTCCTGGTACGACCAGCCCCTCAGTCCTGTCTCACCAGAAGTCGAAGAGCTGCAGACTCCAGTCCGCGATTCGCAACTGTCGGCAGTTTCGCCAGACGATGTGGTTGGCTTTCAACGGCAACTGGCCTATGATGCGCTCGTACCGCCGGCCGCACAAAGTAGCCCGAATATGAGACCTGTCAGTGTCGTCCGAGAGGGCTTCTCACCTGATTCTGCAGCAGCAACATTGATTCATGTGGCTGACGATGGCATGGTGCCGCCCCCGTTGGACCTAACTATTGCAAGATCGAGGTCTGTGAATAAGCTTCCTGAGGGTTCAGCATTTGTACAGCAGGCAGGAATCGGCACTGAGCATTTCAGCCAGGAGCCGAATACTCAGCACGCGAGTTTGATAGCCCAGGATCCAATCGAGGGACCGATGAGGACATATCTGACGCCGCCTCCGCCAGATGTTTCAAACATTCCCCTTCAGTCGAGGCCGGACAGTGAGCAGCTCAGGAATCTCTATAGACGTGGGTCTGCGTTCTCCGAATCCTCGGAGGATAAAGATGGGCATGATACAATGTCTGGTCATCTGAAAGCCGCTTTTGGATTTGGCAAGAAGAAGGTGAAGGTGAAGAAAAATAAGGCTCATTCTGGACCTGTCACAAGATCACAGAACTCACCAGCGCCGGGTGAAGATGATGTAGAGAGCTACAAGTACCCATACTGGAAGACGCGTGTTTCAGCGCCCATGAATGGTAGTATTGCTCGGGTTGCGTCACCACATTGGATACAGCCGCCTGACCCTAATAGCGTGCACAGCATGCAAACGGACGGTGCAGCCAGAAGGTCATCCACCATGTCAGGACCTGGCCCATCCCTCAGTAACAGCCCTGTGCCACTAGACGTACCAGTGGATTCGAACACGGCCGGCAAGATCTCGCCTCGTCCGCCATTGAAAAGAAGAGAGCCACAACCCGCAATTCCACTCACGGACTACCAAAAGTATGGTCCAATAATTTGGCAGGGCGAAAAACAAAGGAAAAAGAAAGAGCGTGAAGAGGCTAAAGCGGCGGAAAAAGCGACTAAGCAAGCTGAAAAAGAGGCGAACAGGAAAGCGAAGCTTGGGGAAAGACGATCGGCGATGCCTGCGTACGACGCACAACTGACTTCGTTTCTGGGACTTGGGTCGTCGATGGAATTGGCTGAGCGTGACAGGTTATCGAAGCAGCATCAGCACCAGACTGTTGGCGGTCACTCACGGCTAGCATCCAGTAGGGCATACAGTCACATCCACAACACTAGCGGGTCAACAAACGCATCGAGGCCGACAACTTCTGATGCTGCAAGCATAACCACTACTGGCTCGTCTGGCACAGGAGCAGGGACGTACAACAATGATCTGTTTGAGGCGAGTGGTGGGGCGAGAAAGAGTGCCGGTGGCTTTGTGAGTCGGTTGTTCATGAGCTCTGAGGAGAAAAGGAAACGCAAGGTTAAGGAGAGTATATCTATTGTTGGGTTTGAAAAGTTGAGCTTAGACCAGGCGGTGAGGACAACTGGGGGTGGGACAAAAGAGGTCGTGAAGACTTGAGATGTGAGTAGCAAGAAGATTTGATTCCATGTGCTTGTATGCGTAGAAATAGATGGTCACGCTGGACATCCACGCTAGACTTGAATTGCGAATTGCCTTCAACGCTGCATGTCTAGCTTTGTCTCACCATGATCGTTCTTTGGTCTTGGGTGAAATCATAGCATAGGTCAGCTGTGCGCTCCAGCAAGAGTGACAATTTTGCAAGTTCGCAATGGGTTCTCAGAGCTAGAATTTATGTTGTCTACATCACCTCCATAGAGGCTAAGCAGTTAACGTTTAGGCTAGGAATGTTCATCAGTTTCGTAGGGACACGCAGAGGCTGGTTAATACCTACGAGTGTAGAGTGCAATTCGTACATCACGAGGGCATTGGGCGCTTCGTAAGGGGGCAGTTGTCCGAAATGACCGGTCAAAAGTGAGCTCCGTGTGATGGCCAGGCATCGCGTTTCACAGCCTTTTCAGGCACGTGCTTGCTCCCCCGGAGCTATGAGTGCCTAAGCGATTAGCAGGGAAGATGCCAAAGAAGCCGCGCCAAGCCCTGTAATCATGCCCCGAGCCCTCCATTTTGCTTCCCACTAGCCCCGTGCTAATGTCGGGTGATACGTAAACACCCCGCAGCACAATCGCAGCAACACTATCGAGACGTTGCAGTCTATAGCACAGGTCAGTGCTCACAACTATATCAGACCCGCAGTAGCGTGCATATTGAGGCGTCCATAGGCAAGCACACTCTGAGGCTTCATTTTCTGTCTTTCAATACGACTGAGAAGCTTTGCAACACTTTTCCAAGCTCTTTGACCTGTTCACCGAGCACGACAACACAGCAATCATGGGAGGTCGAAGCACACCCGTGGGCTCTTCGTATCCCAAGCTTGCCGAAAGACCAGTCGGCAAGCAAATCCAAAGCATTTACACCGACAGACTGCGCCAATTCACAGATCGAGGCCAATACGCGCATCAGGGCCTTCTATCCAAGCTCTACCACAACAGGACAAATGAAGACAAATACATCAAGGCAAGCATTCCTCCTTCCATATGGCAGTACCCTTCACGCAGGAGATTCTGGCTAATAGCCATACCATTATCTAGAAATCCGTCTACTCTCCTCCAAACCTCTCCCGCCCAACCTTCGGAGAAGCCACCTCGCAGCACTTCAAACCAGCCCACCTAGGCGACCGCTTCGGACCCTCATGGAGCACCCACTGGTTCAAGATCCAACTCACTATCCCCAAGGACATGATCCGCGGCGAACATCTCGAGTTCCATTGGGATGCTAATAATGAGGGTCTGGTCTGGTCGGATGATGGGAAGCCGCTTCAGGGTTTGACAGGAGGTGGTGAAAGGGTGGAATGGATTCTCCCTAAGAGCTGGCGTGATGGTAAGGAGCATACCTTCTACATTGAGATGGCGTGTAACAAGATGTTTGGAAATTCCCCGGGAGGAGACAGTATACAGCCGCCGGATCCAAATCTGGAGTATACCCTGCATCAGGCGGATATTGTAGATGTGAACCTGGCTGTGCGAGCTCTGTACGTCGACTTCTGGGAAATAGGAGACGCAGCAAGAGAGTTCCCAAATGATAGCTGGCAGAGGCACCAGGCGCTACAAGTGTGTAATCAGATTATGGACGTTTTCATTGCGGGCGATAGAAGCCAGGAGTCAATTTTGAAGGGCAGAAAGGTTGCGCAGGAGTACCTCGGTAAGCACGTAGACTCTGCAAGGGTGTACGACTCGAAAGAGGATCCGATTGTGTATGCTATTGGACACTGCCACATCGACACATGCTGGCTATGGCCGTGGGCGGAAACGAAGAGAAAGGTTGTGCGATCGTGGTCTAACCAGTGCGACCTGATGGATCGATACCCGGAACACAGATTTGCTTGCTCGCAGGCGCAGCAGTACAAGTGGCTGAAGATGTACTATCCCTGTGCATTCGATAGGGTGAAGGAGAAGGTCAAGCAAGGACAGTTCCAGCCCATTGGTGGAAGTTGGGTTGAGCACGACACAAACATGCCCTCTGGGGAGAGCTTAGTGAGGCAGTTCATATACGGTCAACGGTTCTTCGAGAGTCATTTTGGCGAGAGGTGTCAGACGTTCTGGTTGCCGGATACGTTTGGATACTCGAGCCAATTGCCGCAGGTGTGTCGGTTGGCTGGAATGTCGCGGTTTTTCACGCAGAAATTGAGCTGGAACAACATCAATAACTTCCCGCATACGACATTCAATTGGGTTGCGCTCGACGGCAGTCAGGTCATCTGTCATATGGCCCCGAGCGAGACGTACACAGCTGATGCCAACTTCGGAGATGTGAAGCGGAGTGTGACGCAGCACAAGAGTCTCGACCAGGACAACACGTCATTACTAGTGTTTGGCAAGGGCGATGGCGGTGGTGGGCCGACGAGAGATATGCTTGAGAAGCTTCGACGGTTACGAGGCATGAGCGACACGTCTGCCAAGGGTTTGCTACCAAGAGTGCATATGGGTAATTCGGTGGATGACTTCTTCGCTAGACTCGAAGACAAGGTGGCCGGCGGCACCGAGCTCGTGACGTGGTACGGAGAACTCTACTTTGAATTGCACAGAGGCACGTACACCACACAGGCAAACAACAAGCGGAACAATAGGAAGCAGGAAATCATGATGCATGACATTGAGTATCTGGCTACTCTGGCAAGCTTGTCGAACAAGCATTACAAGTACCCCAAGGCCGAGATTGATGAATTGTGGGAGAACATCCTACTCTGTCAGTTCCACGACTGCTTGCCAGGAAGCTCAATCGAGATGTGCTACGACGATTCTGACGAGCTGTACGCACATAATCGAGTCCTTGGTACGAAGCTGAAGGACAAGGCTTTGGCTGCACTAGGCATGTCGAGGTCGAAGGCTAAAAGTGGTAGTGAAACCGTGGCGGTCAACCTTCTACCCTGGAGTCGAACAGAGGTTGTTCAAACTCCCGATAACGGCTACACGGTGGTGTACGCTGAACCAGGCCTCAGCTCGACAGACCAAATCGAGCTTGAATCCGAGGAAAAAGCTACTATCAAAGAAACCAGGTCAGGTGTCTTCCTGCTTGCGAACAGGCGCTTCACCGTTGAAGTTGAGAGTGGAGTCATCACGTCCTTGTTCGACAAGAAAGCGAAGCGAGAAATCATTGCAAAGGGCGGTAGAGGCAACCAGCTGGTAATCTTTGATGACAAACCACTATATTGGCAAGCATGGGACGTAGAAGTATTCCATCTTAATTCGAGGCAAGAGCTTCATTCCGGCAGATCAGAGATCGTCGAAAAAGGACCATACCGGGTCAGCGTGGCAACAAAGACCAAGATCAGCGACAAGAGCTGGATCAAGACGACGATCAGTCTTGATGCCTCTACCGGCGAAACAGACAGCCCGAGCTACGTTTCGGTCGATGCCGAGGTCGAATGGCGGGAGACTATGAAATTCCTCAAGGTCGAGTTTCCAGTCGACGTTGTCAACACCGAAGCAACGTATGAAACGCAGTACGGCCTCGTCCGAAGACCGACGCACTACAACACAAGTTGGGACATGGCTAAATTCGAGGTCTGCTGTCACAAATTCGGTGACCTGTCAGAAGCAAACTATGGTGTGTCAGTGCTCAACGATTCGAAATACGGCTTTGCCACGTGCGGCAACCTTATGAGATTGTCGCTGCTGCGAGCACCGAAGGCACCAGATGCACATGCCGACATGGGTCGACACCATATCAAATGGGCTATCATGCCGCATATTGGTGCCTTGGGTACAGATACGGTCCATGCTGCACATAACTTTAACAATCCGCTGGATCTGGTGACGATCGTTGATAGTGACGAGCCTGATGATGATATCTTTACCTCGATCGCGGTGACTGGTGCGAGTTCGCTGGTGCTTGACTGCGTGAAGAGAGGGGAGGATGATGAGGATGTGTCTAGAGGGGAGCTGCCGGAACGAGAGGGCCAGAGCGTGATTTTGAGAATATACGAGGCGATGGGTGGGAAAAGCCGTGGGACGATCAAGACGACGCTGGATGTGAAGAAGGTGTTCAAGACCAATGTGCTGGAGGATGACTTGGAGGAGTTGAAGTGTGAGGGTGGGGAGGTGGAAATTGAATTGAGGGCCTTTGAGGTTGCGACTTTTAGGTTGCAATTGTAAGGGATGTCATAGCCGAGGAATAGATTTAAAGCAGCACGGAATCATGTGAGGTGTGTGTGAAAAGCATGGATTTTGGAGAAAGCATCACTTACGAGCGGCCGCATAAGTATTTACGATTCGTTGTAGCATAATTGAGAACACGATCATGCCATTCTGATTGTTCTACCATATGATCAGCAGGGGTTCGTGCCCAACGATTAGGGGTCCATGGAACGGGCCCTATTCGTCTAGCGGCTAATTTAAGCTTACGCTGAAAATGTGCTAGGGCATTTGAACCGACCAGTCGTTCGCTGTTCAGCCCATGTCATCGCATCTGCGCTGTTGTGGACACCATCTTTTGTTTACACAATTACCTCTACGATACGAGCCGGTCTTCACGACTCTGATAGCCTACAGATACAAGATACCACAATATACGACTGACTGCATCGCTACGAAGTAAAGGGGCCGATCACCCTCCGCGACGATGGTGACCCTCCGCGTCGGCGACAATGTCAACGTGCCTGGCAACATGCACGGCGTTGTCAAGTTCATCGGCTCAGTCGATGGGAAGAAAGGAACATTTGCGGGCGTAGAACTCGCAGCAGAATTTGCATCGCGAGGCAAGAACTCGGGCGACGTCGATGGTAAACACTACTTCAGAACGAGTATACCCGGTGGCGGTATATTTCTGCCCGTGGACAAGGCGGAAAAGAGGATGAGCGGGAGCAGTACGACGAGCGCCGCCAGCACGAAACAGGGCAGTTTGAGGGCGACGAGCACGACCGGTGGAAGTCCCATCACTCCCGCCGCGAATAGATCGACAGTGCAAGTTCCGAGGACGAGTGGGATGGTCAAGCCGAGTTTTAGTCAGAGTTTAGGGCCCGGCGCAACTGCGAGTTCGAGTCTGCAGCAGAGAGTGGCCAGTCCGACCGCGCTGAAGCCACCGGTGAAAAGAGAGTCGCTGGCCAGACCCCAGAGTCCGTCAAGACCACGGCCGAGCAGTCCATTGAGAAAGGCACAAAATGCGCCCGCTGTGCAGACGCCCGCGGCGGGCAGATTGCAGACGCCCAAGACACGACCGAGTATTGGCCTGGCGAAGAGCACGATTGGAGCACCAGGAACAGCGGGAAAGACACCAGGGTTGAGAGCACCTAGCACGGCGAACGGGGGACATAGCAAGTTCAGTCAGAGCCTGCGACAGAGTACGACCCAGACACCGAGCAGACTAATGCGAGGTGCGCCGAGTTTCGCGGCGAGTACGACACCGCTGGGACCGGATGACCGTTTTGACGAGGATGATACCATACTTGAGGCGAACGAGCCAGATACGACGCCTACCCCTGCGCATCGAAACGCCAATGCTGATACAGTATCCACTGGCAACGCGGAGAGGTTAGCGCAGGAAGCACAGCGTTTGAAAGAGCAGCTCGAAGAAAGGGATAGACAGCTGGCTGATCAAGCAAATTCTATCGCTGAGATGGAGCGCAGCTTGGCTGAGCTGCAGAATATGTTGCCTGACGCTATGGGCATGGGTTTACAGGGTCAAGCTGGCTTACAACAAGACGAATCAGACTTGCCAAGAGACGTCCAGGCTCTACGAGCTCAGCTTCGGGAGAAGAATGAGAAAATCAAAGCTCTCTCTGCAGAGTTCGATGCTAATCG
Organism: Herpotrichiellaceae sp. UM238; assembly: GCA_000315175.1. Classification (NCBI taxonomy): domain Eukaryota; kingdom Fungi; phylum Ascomycota; class Eurotiomycetes; order Chaetothyriales; family Herpotrichiellaceae; species Herpotrichiellaceae sp. UM238. The sequence goes on along the minus strand of AMYF01000002.1, from coordinate 140,071 downwards.
AGCTGATTTTAGAAGTACGATTGATACGCTCGAAATGGCGAGTACGGAGACAGAGAGGGTATATGAGCAGCGCGTCGAGGACCTCCTGGCCCAGGTGCAGCAGTTACAGGAACGAAACGAGGATGTGGAATCTGTGGCGCAGCAATTTAAGCAACTCGAGGAGTTGGTCCAAGAGCTTGAAGAGGGGCTTGAAGAATCGAGGAGGGCGGAGGCGGAGGCGAGGAGTGAGGTTGAGTTTCTGAGGGGCGAAGTCGAAAGAGGAAAAAGTGAGCTCAGACGAGAAAGAGAAAGAGCTGCGGCACAGGCTGCCCTGGAAGGAGGGGGAGACGGATTTCATGATGAAGGGCAAAATGGTGTGTCGAGTGAGGAGTTTGAGGAATTGCAGGCGTCATTGACTCAAAAGGAGGACGAGATCAGAGGGTTAAAGACTATCATCCAGAGTTTGCAGGGGACTGCTCCTGCCCAGGATCGACCGAGCTACGACTCACCGACAACGCCCAAGGCTAACGGGCTTGGTCACCATCGCCATGAGCCCAATTCGATCGACACTATAGTATCAGCCGAGGCTCAAGCATCGTCTGAAGCTCTGCACCAACAGATTAATGATCTCGAGTCTCTGTTGCAGCAAAAGTCAAGCCGCGAGGAAGAACTTCAGGAGGAAGTGCGGAATCTTCGGAATTCGGTTAATCTCTCAGGGAGTTTCGGTAACAAGTGGCCGTATCCAGGCGGCTTGTCTGGTGCCCTAGGCCTCGGTCAGCGCAGAACAAACAGCCAAACCGACAAGCACAATAGCGCCGGCAGCCAACGAACGATAGTCGGCCAAGCACAATCTCACTCGCCTAGTGTTAGCAGCCACAGAAGAAAGGACTCCACAGTCCCCGAACTAGCTGACCTGCACGTCGATGCTGGTGGCAGACATTCTCCCCTAAAGGATGAATTTGGAATCGATACCGAAGACTCAGAACGCGAGAATCAGGAACGTCGCCGACAAGCGCACGCGTTTAAAACGCCTGATGCACCACCCTCCGTCTCGGAATCTTCGACAGCAGCCACTACGGCCCAGTGGTGCGAGATCTGCGAGGAACCAGGACATGATATTCTCAACTGTGCAAATATGATTGGAAGCTCCACACATCGAGAGCCTAGTCCGCAACCCGAGTCTCAGCTACGTACGGGTAAAGACGCGGTACGTGAGGGTCTGAGACGGAGCAATGACAGCGGTACCTTGGGTGTCGGTGTGAGAGGGAGTTATGGCGATCGGCCAGCACCCTTGCGCAAATCTGGGAGCCATGATCCACCGACCCAAGCGCCGAGTGCACCGTTGCCGCCGGCGCCGCCTATGCCACTCAGATCTTCCGGCCGAATCGGAAGTAACAATAGCGGCAGTAACGACGTAGGAAGCAATAGGAGCAGTGCTACACCAGCTGCGTCGGCGAGCACCGTAACGCCCACGAAATCAACACTTATTGAAGGGACGGGTGATCAAGCGGGAATGCTGGCGGGGAAGACTACCGGGGTGATTGACCCTGATAAGTGGTGTGCGCTATGTGAAAGGGACGGGCACGAGAGCGTGGATTGTCCTATTGAAGACGGGTTTTAGTGGAGCGTAGAGCAGAGGAACTGTGGGGAAGGACGACCAAGCAGTAGCGTGCGAGGCGAGACAAGACGGCACGGTGCAGAGACATCGCTTGGGATGCTTCATCCGGAAAGTGTGAAGAGCAGGCAGACTCTGAAACGTAGTCTGAGGATAGAGGAGGTCATGGATACGGATGCTATGAATTTTAGGGGTGACGTGCCTGTTGATGACGGCTTAAGCACCCCTGACAGTGCGAAAAGTGGTGGAAAGATGAAATCTTGGGGCAGTCCCAAGAGGCTACTTGAGCGGGTCAAGACTATGACTCAGGCTAAAGATAAGGGAACCCCAACCAGACAATGATGTCCGGGTTCATGGCTGCCGGAGAGATGTTACACGTGGTTCGTTCCACGGGCGTGACAGTTTGCTACTGGGCCGTAATGACTTGGCCTTGTCGAGCGGGCGTCGGATCGCAATACTGATATTTGTTAATGACAGACAGTAGTTGGTACTTGTATTGACTACATCAACATTGATTGACTGTTGACACTCATGGACACCTTTCACTTCACTGCCACTGTTGAACCAGGATATTGCTATGGCAACATACCATTCCCTCCTCCTGAAGGTAGGTCTCACGGTAAAGTGCAGAATGTGTTGTGCTTGGGACACTCTCACAAACAGGACTGCGTTGTCTCGTGGCTTGATCTGGGTCCAGAACAGATACTTAGGACCCACCTTTCCAAAACGTCTACTCAAGGAAAGATTGCCAGAGACTTTGAAATAACGAAGGAATACAGATAGGTGTAATTGCGGTGTCACCCTTTGTGCATAGAAATTTCTTTGGCTGCGCAGAGGCTGACCTCCACCACGATTAACGCTACTCCCATAGAGGGTAAGCTCGTTACACTTCTGCCGACCAATAGATTCTTGCCCGAGCGCTCACCATTGGGATTTAGGCGTATCATGCTAACACGCACTTGTAATGCAAAAAAAACATGTGGTTGATCTGATCAAACAGCTTTTATCTTACCTCTTGTGGGCTACAGTAGTCTGAAACCTTAGGCCAACCAATCGTAAAATAGAAATACTTCTGTCGCGAAAACCGCCGTAGTCGGCTTCAAGTGAAGCCGAACGATACCAGAGTGCTAAGTACGACGGCTACTATTGCTGCCATCGACGACTTGTCCACATAGAGGCGAGTTGAAATCTCGTTACAGTAGTACGGAGTTTGGGACTGGCTTCCTCTACAGTACCACAATATGGAGCCGTGCCGTCTATACGCATGGTTAAATCTCCGGGGAAGGCTGACTGGCCATAAATTGAGCAGAAGCAGGCATCTATGTATACTCAATCCGGAGAAAGCTGACCGACCCAGCAATTTGTCCAAAGGCGATCACGTTCTGATATACAGCCGAGACACCACTGCGATATTCCTGAGGAAGCCAGAGGATTTGCTTTCCCTCATGTTCCACCCATTCATGCCGTAACATCAGAGCATTGCGGGACCAAGGCTCGGCGTCTGATTTTGAGGAGCACGGGCCATCGATTTTGATGAGTCCCTCATTCGTTAGTAGCCCTTTGTTGTCTGCTGTGAAGCTTATCTCACTGATAGAATGCAGATCGTTAAACTTCTGCACCTCTTGACCCGTAGCTGGGTTCCACAGCCGCACTGTCTCGTCCCATGATGCCGAGGCCAGCAGTGAGCCGTCGTAAGAGAATGCCACCGCCGTGACCCGGGAAGTGTGTCCCTCTAACTTCTGTAATTCAAGGCTCCATGTTGTAGGCGTAGCTGGACTCTGCACAATCCAAGCTGGTACCTGACCGCAGACATTTCTGACGACACTGGCTTGAGGCGCAAAGGTCACCGCGGAAGAGTAGAGCTGGAGGGGTGCTTGTTCGCCAATGTATCGGTTAGCTAGGATAAACCGTCGGGCATCTTCCAGAAATGATGCTACTCCACAGGGGTCTTCTACCTGCAGAAGTCAACCACTAGCACGTGTCCGTACGGAGCTACGGATTGGGGAAAGCTACTCACCGCTACCATTGATTGTAAGATTGTCACGAAGCCAATGGCATCCGCAAGTCTGTCCATCAAGCTCAAAGCTTCCAGCCAATGAAGGAAATGCTTTTTTAGGAAGACATGGATTTCATCTTGATCACAAGGATGATACGTGCTCGCTCGAACATGATATACCCAGTATCGATTGGCGTAGCGTACTACTGGTGATAGATACATCTCTCTTTGGGTAGAGGATACTGTACTCCGTCGTTGTCCAGGATAGCCAAGACCACACATGTTCTCATGCAACCCGTGAGGGCCGGAGAGTATTCGCAGGCACTGCCGCCATAGCATACCGTGCGTGGCAGCCGCGTCCACGCCAAAAGGTTCGTTTTGTACTTCCTGACTGGTGAGGTAGTCGCCGAAGGACAGATGAAGAGGTCGGATGACCGCTTCTGGATCTGGAGGAACTTCTAGGACCGACTGTAGTGGCTGCAGGCGGCGTGCGACCGAGCCACGGGGCATCTCAAGAAGCTCCTCGAGGGCGACTTCCGTGAGCGGCTCGGCGAGAGTGACGATGGTGCCAACCACGATGCGAAACTCGCGGTACAGCTGATCTTCGTCAGTACGGTCGCTCAAATACGTCGTGATCTGCTTGAGGACAGGCAAGTATGTCTGCCCCATTTGGGACATTTGACCGGTTCTTCGAAGGTCCAGGACCGTCTTCAATCGTTCTCGAGGGTCCCAGTTCGGGTCACCCACAAATAAGCATACTGTAGCAGCAACGATGAACAACGGAGCAGCCATTTGCGCAAGCTCCTGTATAACCACGTCATCGGGCCAATCGTCATGGAGTAATATACGCGACAAGCGACGACGATTATAATTCTGTCGAATGTTAAGAAATGCTGTTTGTAGGAAGATAGAGATGTCATCCTTAATGGTAGCCCGAGTGACGTCGAGGAGGTTGAGATCGATACGGACGTTGACCGAAATATCGTCGAAGCCAGAGAGAACGGGTAGATCAGGTCGGCCGGTCAGGAACACTCGGAGACGGTCATCGGCGAAGTGAGGTAGAGTCGACAACAGCTGGAGCACCGTGCTGATATCTCTTGGGTCGCACTCGTCTAAGGCATCGAGTACGATAACATAGACTGGTTGAGGACGAGCAGAAAGAAGCTGTTGCAACGGTCCACGGATCAGTCGTGCGAATTGTTCACCGAGTGATTTGTTTCCAACATCGGCGTCGGCATCGAAGGCTTGGGCAACCAGCACATCCAACCCATCAATCTTTTTCGCGAGCTGACGAACGATGGTGGGAAACAGGAGTGCGGCGGTTCCTCGGTCACCCTCACCTCGTTTGAAGAAGAAGCTAGCTCCCAGGGCGATGTTGGTTCCCCACACCTGATCGGCAAGCCGTTCGGCGACGGTGTAGGCAATGGTCGACTTGCCGGTTCCGGCTCCCCCGTTCAGCCAGAAGATGCTCTTCCCGCCGGGCTGTTGAGCCCAATGCTGGATGGAACGCAGCAAGTCCACGCGCGTGGCCGGGTAACATCCACGATGAGTTTGGCCGTAAGCATTAAACGTAGCGCCCTCGACACTCTTCAATCGACTCAGGTCCAGCTTTTTCTCGAGCCGTGCCAGCGTGTCTTGCATGTCATGAACTTGAGCAATGTATGTTAGTACCTTGTGCAACTCTTGGTTAATCTGCCCCAGTCTCCTGCGGTCCTGTTCCGCCAATGTACGGTCGCAGTTACTCGCGTCGTTCTCAAGCTCGTCAGCTAGTTGATTGCAATCTCGCTCAAAATCTTGCACATCGCTGGCATACCAGAGGGCGGTGAAGGTTCGTCGCAAGGTCGACTGCTGGTACTTCTCGAGCGCACGCGCCAGAAATGCAAGAATCCGCGCATGCATTGCTGTGAGAGCAGCCTCAAAGTTCGAGCGTGTCAGCGTGGCCGGCAGTTGGGATAGAAAGTCGATATAGGCTTTAAGGCGATTGATCATGTACATGGCCATTTCACAACCAACTAGGAGCGCAGCCATTTGGTTGGCATCGGAGACCGCGACCTATTAAGGATTGAGTACATTGGCCTCGCCTGTGGATAACTCGATTTCATACCTCGAGCAACAAGCGCACGCCGGCCCACGGTAAACCTGCGTGTACCGGATCGGCATTGACCGCCACATCACCAACTGTTTTAAAGCGGTCGAGCCAGCGTACTATCTTGTCAGCTTTCTCTTTTACCGTGATTATTCGGCTTCCAAATGTGATAGTCCATCTCTTGCCTTCCCAGACCTGTCGCTGCCGTATGGTTGCAGTTAAACAATGCTCGAGTGCATCGCTGGCACCGCCGCTGGAAGCGAGGAATGGCTGTAGGATCGACCGTTCGTGGTCCGACAACCGTTTCCAGGCTCTATCCACGATACTGTGACTGCTTGAAGTCGTTAGAGCGGACGCGGGCAACCTAGATGAAGGAGGCGACGTTGTAGATTGAGGGGATGGTGACCGACCTCGGGAGCGCGAGACAAAAGGTCTGAGAAATCGATCGCGTCGTCGAGGCTTCGCGGCGGGGTCAGTGACGCTATTCATCTCGGACGGCTTATTTCAGCCCTTGCTGCGGTCAGGATTCAGGCTCATCAGTCTATGTGCAATCAGCTACGCTTCTTGGAAATCATAGTGGTGCAATAATCGTCGTCTTTTTCCTTCTTCTAGGACAAGAAAGCCATCGGAACCAGAGTAATCAACGATCTTCGACAGGCTGCGAGGTCTTCTCATGCGGGAGGTCGATATGAACTTGACCTGCCATCTATTCGTCGCTGCGATTCGTGCGCTTTCCTGCAGCTAATTACCAAGCCAAATGTGATGAGCCGCGTACGAAGCGAGCGCTAATATGTCCCCTCACAGATACAAAGACCGTTCACAACGTAAGCTGTGCTGGATGATATAACTATCTGGATTAAGATATAAAGCAATGTGAATCGGAAAGAATGCTCCAGGCTTGGTGGAACCTCCTCTTCGTCCGGTGGGACGTCGTGTCCGCTGATCGCTAACCCGCTAGCCTTGTAGTATTAGTGGTATCTTTCTCTTGCTTCTATGGGGTTTTGGGTATATGTGGTTAAGATACTGAGGTAAGTTGGCCGTGCGGCGGCGAAGGTGCTCTATCATACCTAGAACAGACGTAACCTTTTCAAGTTCGTTTACTGTACTATTCCTGCAGTGCAAAGGGTTTTTGGTCAGCTCGGTGGCGGAAGATCATTAGCAGGCACCAAAAAAACATCCGTCCATGACATCCGTGATTGCCGTACCGCGATAACGAAGATTACGGAAGGTCTAGCGCATCGGGAATAATTGGGCGGAAGCACTACACCGCTTCTAACCACTAGCAGTAAAGCTTGGATGGTAGTAGATCCATCCCGTGTGCTTTATGAGAAAAAGCGTACATCTGGGGTGCTGCCGCAATTGCACCTGTCTGTGATTTGGACGTTTGCTTTGATGCAGCAGCTTTCGCGTGCTACACCGAAGCGAACGGCTCCGGATGGCTTTATCTTTGTCTCCGGCTTTTTTCTTTGTTTGACAAGGGGCACGACGTATGCATGAGAGCGTAGAAGGCCAAGTGGAGCGTTATGGTATCTTACACATCAAGTAATGCTTGACCAAGCATTCAAGCCTCTATTGGCGCAACGTAACGTTTACTCTCAGACGACCATTTCAGTGGCATAGCTTCATGTTTGTTAGCTGCCGAACCGGGCGTATCTAAGTTTTGGACGCAATTTGACGCTTTCCTTTGCGAGCAAGACATTTGGTATATCAGCCGCAAGTAGTCCATCTCTTTCTTTCGCTTCCTATACCGCTAAAATATCTTCCATCCTAATATGATTACCTCAGCCTGGTTATACTATCACCACTTTGCCCAAGGACAGCAAGACCCTCTCTGGAACACGCTCAAGCTACTCGAAGCACTCATGACTTGCACGATGCCAGAACATATGTCAGCGAAAACGAATCATTTTCTGCAGCAGGCGATCAGATAGTACACTGCCGGCATCAGTCCCGACACACCAGAGTGGACCAATCAAAGCCGACGTGCCAGAGCGGTGGCCTACGCCGTCCCACAGAATTCCTTGGATGAAAAGACGCAACGCTCGTACCCGGCTGAGGATGGACTTACACCCAGCGTTCTGGCATTCATTGGTCTTTGGATTTACTCTGTTCGCCAGGATTATATCGACAATGCTACTACGGTTAGTACCTCTACCTATCTTACAGAGCTTCTACACTTTTTGAACGTTGCTCTTCGGCTTGGTTGGGGTAGCGGTCCAATTGAACAGCCTGCCAAATCTGGGCCTCTCGCTTTCCTGATTTCTAGTTTCAAGGTTAGGGAAACAAATGCAGCCTTTTTCTATGCTGACATGGCTGGTCGAAGATTAAATCAAACCTCAACGTCAAGTTTTGTCAACTCTCTAGGGGGTTGCAAAAATGTCCTCAGGGAGGCTGGCCAACGCGTACTCTAATCTCAGCTTTGCAATGTTTCTCATAACAACAATGACCAATATTGTCCGGTAGAAGATGCGGGTCTACCCATGGATAAACAGACGACACCTGCGAAGCTGACTGCTCTGATCCTGGCATGAGGATACCAGATTATTGAAACCGAGTTTCACAAAGCGCTAAAACGGCGAGGATCAAAGCTACGCTCCGAGGTGGTCGGATTCTGAACTTAGGGTCAACCTCTGAAAGCATCTCTATCTGTCGAACAGGTCGATGTCGCTTCGTCTGGCCTTTGCCTTCTACGTGAGCACGGGTAACTGCTTGATGAAGGGAGACCAATTAACAGCAAATGGCGCTCACGCAAGACTTCGAGGCTTCACTATCTAAGCCACTTCATTCTTGTGTCGAAACGCTTGCACCTTAGGATGTGGGCCGCCAATCTCGTTGACTCGGTACGGGATAGACCCACCATATCAGATACGACCATATCCGCAAGTTGACTCACCTAACCAGCTCGACGATTAGTACTTCAGTCCAAACAAGCATTGCATAAGAAGGAATATTACTCCTTTTTGCTGCCAGCAGCTGGTTCCATGCTGGAACATGATCGGCTCGGAGCTGTAGAAGGCCGAAAAATGACATTCCTAATCAGGACACGCGATTTACTTGGTTTTGAATACGAGCTCTTTCGACGGAGTTTGGCTCTTCCGCTCAATTGAGCACCATCTGGACACAGGAGAATGGAGACAAAGGGGTTTGTCTCGTTCAAGGTGTCAATAAAGAAAACAAAATTTGTCTCAACAACGAATCACTCCCAATCATACAACTCATTGTTCGAAGCCTATATCATATATGTATATATACATTGCTCCCGGTGGCATTTGCAAGCCCATGTTCACCAGATCTTCAACGCCTACAGAACGCAGAATGGGAATTGCCTGCCAAGCATCCTGCTACCTGGTGCCGGACACCAAGGTAAAGGAGCCATCGAAACACAAGTTGAAGGTGGCAACAAGACGAAAGTTGATGCGCAGGCGGCAGCAACAGCTGGATGGCATTCTGGAGGAAGCACGACTTTGGTCGTTCGCCTTGCTCCTCCCCACCAATGTAATTGCTAACGACGATGCAGAAGCAGGACGATCGCTTGACGACGCGATCAATGAACTTACTGCCAGGCTACTAGGCAAACATATATCGAAAGAGAAGATCGATCGTGTATTTGGTAAGATTGCCCGAAACATCCTTGTCCCAGGACTAGCTAACCTCGATGGAGGACGCACGTGTTTCCCTGATTATCCGCCTGCAGAGCAGCTTGAACTTTTCCTCAGCGATGCAAGGGTACCAGCACACGTCCTCGACAAGATCCGTGAGGAGTGCCCAGAGTTCTCTCTGAGCTACCCCAACGCACGGACTTGGCGCGAAATTCGAGAGTGCGCGGAATGCTCTAGCATACCTGTTAGGCCGAAGAAAGACGAACTCGAGAGTCTCCAGTACGATGAGACTTGCTTCGCTCTGGGCCTGCCGTACAAGTTCACGTGGAGCTCCCAAGCCGAGAGACAGATAAGAGCGAGGCTTCGATCTTCTAACCCGAATAGGCTTGACCAGCTGGACTTTGTCGAAACCGACTTCATCGCCATTCGAGCCGTTGACGAAGATGCGCCGGAGCAGTGGCTTGCGTCGATGCTTGACTCGAACATTATGACGCTGTACCCGAAGTTTTTCGAGATCAACGACCGGAACCCGATGAACTCTCTTCGAGACATGCACATCGTTCCAGGAGAAACGAACCTCAAGAGGCTTACGTGCATGGATGCAGTCACATTAGTCCTGCATGAGATAATGCACTCGCACAGCGTACTCGCCACGGCCGACCACAGATTCGAATACTACGGGCCATGGAACGATTTCCTGGACGAAGCGTATCTGAAGGCAGACACTGCGTCCACACAAGACGATAGTCAGGGGGCCAAAGGCTCCCACTACATCGCCTACGGCGTCGAAGCCTGCCTGGCACTCTCCAGACGCGACGAATGGGACGACACCAACAAAGCCGAGGACAACGCCGACAGCTGGGCCATCTACGCGCTGCTCAGAATGTTGATCCTCGCTTACCCGGATCTCGACTTCATGGCAGCAATACACGAAGACGATCCGTCCGAGTTCCAATCCCGGGTCATTCATCGCCGGAAGCAGCTTCTGCACCACTGCACACTCTTTGAATGCCTCCGTCATCCTGAGGCGGGCAAGATCAGCGACCATCCGGACTACGATATGTCGAAGGATCCATGGGCTGGTCGTGCTCGCAGTGGCAGGAAACAGCCACAGAGTGTCAGAGAACTGTTGGATGTCGTAGAGGGTATTGCGCGCCGGCCGGAGAAGAAGGCGCAGAGGAACAAGCAAAGGAAGCAGAAGAAGAGGGACAAGATCAAACGGGACCGGGAGAGAGCGCGGGTGGAGCAACAGCCAATACAACGTCAACAAGATCGTCTGGCGACGTTAGCCAGCCATATCCACGAGATCGACTACTGGTTACGCATGAGGACGTCGTAGTAACGCTATATAAGGACAGAGCATCTAGACCTGCATCCTCTGAATCACTAACGAGCAAATTCAACCACTACTTTCAAGGATCTGCTATTCTCAAACATGGTCAGCTTAAGCTCTGAGAAAAGGTGTGAATCACTACGAACGCTACGTAAGCCTCAGCGGGAGTATTATGACAGAGCGTATCCTCATTACCCAGGTGTCATGCTATACAAGGGCTGCCATTACGCACGTGATACGAAAGACGCTCGCTGAAAACATGGCTTTTGATCTGCGGCTCGCTACTCCTCAACGCTTGACTCCCCGTCACCAGAACAGAGCCTTGTTCGCCATATTTGCCTGATTGTGCCCAGACTGGCGTGGAAACATTTGTCATACTAGTTCCAATCATTCAAATCCTTCCCACGTCTCTTCAGACGTCAGTCCAAAAGGTCAGACAGCGTTGTCCACAGCAGCTTGCGATTAGAGCTCGTCGTCTCCAGTGCTGCGGCTTCGGTCAGGTGTTGGCGCAGGTGACATGTTGTGCGCGATCAAGTTCGTTGTCCCAGGTCGGTTAGAGGGGATATTTATACCTCCGTGGGCACGAGCGCGGATCTCATGAGCAATCTCGAACGCGTCCGCGTTGTTATTTTGTCGTAGACAACATGCCAGGCCAGCGATATGTGGAGCAGCTGTTTATTGCAACAATCAGTTCACGTAATGCACGCAGCTCACATTGGGAAGCTTACCCATTGAAGTACCGTTGAGAGAGTTGAGGCCTTCCTTTTCATCAGTGTGCCATGTAGAGATAATGTCAGAGCCGGGAGCGAGCACATCGACAACTGCATTCAGTCAGTATCCGCACCAGAAGCCCAGTGTTGAGGGTGCATACTGTTTCCCCAGTTGCTGAAAGGGGATAGAATATCATCGACGCTCGTGGCACCCACAGTCATCGCTTCGGGGGTAGAAGCAGGCGATGTCCCACTACTGTTAACCTAGCAGGACTCAGTAAACATTATCTCAATCGCTGGAGATGATTCAACCCACCCTTTCGTTGCCTGCTGCGACTACCACGACCATGCCGCGTCGAACTGCTTCTGCGACGGCACTGTTGAATGTTTCATTTTTCCCTCCACCGGAACTGATATTCGCCACACTTTTATTGAGAATATTCTTTGATGCAGCGTCCGCAACAGCCCAGTCGAGCCCCGCAATCAGTGCGGAAACCGAGGTGGACGGTCTCGGGTTTTCAACTGTACTGTCAGGGTACACCTTCACGTCAATGATGTTGACATCTTTAGCAACACCATATGTCTTACTGCCGATAGTACCTGCGACATGAGTACCGTGACCGTTGGTATCTTTATCCGAGGCATTAGGGATAACTTTATGTCCACGTCTGGCGCGGTTTTGGAACTCGGGATGCTCAATACGCACGCCTGTATCGATCACGTAGGCATTGATGTCCTTTCCGGTTTGATCCTTGTCGTAGACGTATTCATTGTTAGACGAAGAGTTAAATTTCTTATCATGCGAGATGCGAGAAAGTCCCCAAACCCAACTTTCGTGCCAGTGCGAACCTTCAGGAAATGTAGGCAGAGCCTCCGTCTGCGTTGCACATGTATACACATACCGATCCGGTTCCGTTTTGGCCACCTTCACAGAGCTTGTCAGCGTGCAGGAACCTACCTAAAAGAGACTTTTGCACGAACCTTATTCGAGTTTTGTACTCTGCCAATTACGTCCCCTGTCAAGGTTGCAGCATATCCTCGAATAGTGCTGTTGGTAGAGAAACCCAGGGACGATGCCGCGGTTGTGCTTTGGGGGGCGCTTAAGCCGAACCTAATGAAGGTGCTTGACACGTCACCTGCTTGGTCTGAAGTGGTCTCAGCTTGCTGAGAAAGCTCAGCAACTCTGTCGCAATGAGCATTGGCTTCGTCCAAAGACACAAAGGGTTTGAACGTGACGATCCATCTATTTGGGATCACGTCCGGTCTCTCGCCGGAGCCCTGAGCACTATCGTCCAAAACCATGGCTCGATGATTGAGGAAACTGAAGTCAAGATGGTATGTGTGGGACAAGTGTAAAGTGTGAACGACGAGAATGTGTTCTGACGAGACGAGAACAGCCTTTGGACGGCATCTTTATACTTGCATGGGACTTGGCGTGTCAGCCTACCAGGCAATCAGCCCCTCCCAGGGACTTTTGGTTTTTTTCGTATGTGGGCTTGAGCTCGTACCGTCTCCTCGAAAACGCCTCAACTTGACTTCACGCATTGATCTTGCGAGACTAGTTCAATGTCTTGATGCCTTGGCCAAAAGGCCTACAAACGCTTACCTCAGCTTGTGATCACACAGCTTTGGCATGGCGTATCAATGATCTGGAGAGCTAGACCCTACACGAAGTCGAAGAGAGCTGAGGCTTCGCTTGTTCTCCGTACGTGCATGAGCACTTTCGATATAATGAAGCTAGGTCATGTGGACCGCCAGCTGTTCCCACGCTCCTGCTTGTTTTATGCCGGTTGATGGCGCTCTTACTTCCGCGGACCGTCATTTTCTAGAGCAACGCCAGCAGGCCTGATAGCTGTGGACTTCTAAAGCAAGCAAGTCATCTGAACCAAACCTCAGAAAGAGAGGACTGGACATGGGATGCGACATACGCCCGAGATGTCGACCAGTCGCCAATAGTATAACGATAAAGTCCAGAAGAACGCAGCATCTTACCACGTAGTGCTTTAGCTTGTCTCTTCTACCAATCGTGTTCATGTGGTTCGGCGAAAGTGTATTAACTTAGTGGGCGAGTCAGCTTTAGATCACCAGCATGGCTTGAATCTAGACGAGGTTCATTGTGTCTCGGAGAATCATTGTGTCTCAACAGAATCATCGCTGCTACTGCAAGCAACTCGTATAATGCATGCAGGGGGAACCGTCCGGTGATCGTCGGCGTACTTGAATCTGTTCAGGCCAAGGCTTGAACAATGATACGAGCAAAGGATGATGACGCAAACAGCATGGTTGATGCTGGACCAGGTGCAGATTTCATCGAACTGCCGCAGCTGAGGAAGAGTAGCGGAGTGCTGCATCGAATCACTCCGCCAAGCCATTCAACCCTAGCGCTCCAAAGGCGAGGTGGTGGAATCGAAGTTCGGGCCAGTATCTCAATGCCTTCCCTCTAGAATCTTCAATACTAGTATCTGTCAATCAAAGAAGGCGGCGGCTGTGACGACTCGAATAAATAGGATAGTATCAAATTCGAGGGCATCAAGCTAAAGAGGTGAAGGAACTGACTGTTTGCGCACATTTCGAAATGTCCTCGACCATGAGCAGGCTGAGGTGAAAGAGGTTGTCCACTTCCGAAGGGCATTGCTTACACCGGTTGATCCACACCACCTTTCAGATCGGCGAAACTGGAGGCCTTTTGTCGAAGGAAAAACACAAAACTAGGTTGACAAAAAAGCTCTGCAAATCGAGCCAGTCGCGGCCCGTGCCCCTTTTCTTGGCACGGGGAACTGCTTGATTCTATCTGAATAACTTGAGACAGATGGACTTTTCGGCTGCATGCACGAGCGCAAAAACACTGGAATACGTACGTTGTAAAGAGCCTTTGCGCCGGCCCAGCTGTCGCTAAGCAACGCCCGGATAATCAAGAAAGCAAACGTTGCGGATTTCTGCGCATATTCGCGAGTTTTTCGCTAAGTGGACATGCGTAATTGGGCAGCGAGGCGAGTGCGAGTACAAACTTTGTTCTGGTCAGATTTGCTGTCAGCAAGATCTTTGCGGACAGATCACAGTTGTGCGGAAGCATACGTAGCGTTGTGATCATGCGCGTATCATATTCGTGTTTTCCGCTGCGACCTCCTTTTTGAAGAGCCTGTGGTTGATGCAAGAGATATGCTACCTGCTGGCACCGTGCTGACGGTTTCTCAGCCTCGGCATGAATTTGATTGCGAGTGGTAGGCCTTTGAACGTTTATCCAGGGCAGTTCATGGTAGCCTTCAGTCACTTTGTCCATCTCTCCGTGAGTGTTCACGTCCCGTAGTCATCCACATTATTCATATTCATCTCGAAATCCTAGGTAACGCCACTGAGAAAAGTGGTTGGAGAAGCCAACATTAACTCGCCTTTGGATCCACTTTTGCGCCTTCTCATCCCGTTGCTGTTGAGGCGGGTGGAAGCTGGTGTGATACATCCTGGAGTCCCTCGTGGAGGTATTCGTTTTGTGAGGATGTCAACATTCGACGTACTGTGACTCAGGGCTAATAGCAATATGGCTGGCAATTCTTATTTGAGTGTTGGAGGTTTCGAGATCTCTTCCCTAGTACTACCTATTAAACATCTTGTAGTTTCTCTCCCTTTGCAGTGTGGTACCATAAGAGTGAATTTGTAGAACGTCATTATCTCGACAAAACCAGTCACTGGCATATTCACCTTGGTTGATTCGATTTAGCTTACGGTTCTTGCCGATAGCTGGTGCCGTCTGCTTCGCTCATCGCTGTATTGCTCTCGCAGTCGTGACTATGTGTAGCCTAGCGAGCTCCTGTTTGCTCGTCGATCGCCCGCAGCTTTTGTCCATCAGATCAATTCCCACCTGCAGCCACGCAAAACACCTCCGGAGATGTCATGATTGAGACATTGACTTTTGCTGTCCTCCAACAGCTTCTCCATGGTTTCCAATGCTGTCAGTGGAGGAACGCATGATGTTGAACCCTTTCTTGCTTACGCAGACGATAGTACGAGTCGATGAAGTCATGAGGGGTTTTCTAAGTCTTTCCGTGCAATTTTTGTAGGTGCTTCGCTTGTATGTGACCGAGAGGATACGTGTCCGATAGTGATGCTGGTCGGAAGATTTGCATGACAGTCTCGGTTGTTATAGCGATCCACATATTCCTCGATGGGCTCGAGATTGATAGAAGATGGAGGCTTCAAGTGACAATTGGAGCTGTCGGGGCTGGATTGGTTTTGATGACCTATGCGGTGTGATCCTTGTGATTCGGACAATATGAAAGTTTCGTGCATGAAATTTCTTCATTCTGGGAGCGATAGATAATATCTGTTGAAAAAGGATAGGATGGACACTGGTCAAGCAGGTACATAATCTTTGTGAGTGGAGTAGTTCCGGCATTGGCGCATATCAGGCAAGCGTTCATCACTTTACATCAGGTCGCGGTTGCCTTGGATGCCTCTGCGGCTCAACTCCAAGAAACTGGCGACTGAAGTAAACTATCTCGTCACAAGCGACAACTTGTCAACCTCGATGCATCCACGTATTGCCGTGGTAAAACTTGAAGAGATCGTCTTCCGGGTGCTTCGTTCCTGTATCCTTGGAGAGCATCCCGCTCGCTTAATATTATTGTGGTGACTGTGCTGCCCACAGACTGCACCTTAGAGATCGCGGACGGAAATGGTTGAGTATGCAAGTCGCCGTAGCCCAAGCTGTGACTATTGGACAGCGGTATCATGATATCGCGCGTCCTTATACCCAAAACATGGTTGTCGCTGCCAGTGTGTTGCAGAATTTTCAAGGTCTTGAACAGTTTCAGAAAAAGCCCGTTTAGGCTAACGTTCGCTCGAGACAGCCACAGTCAACAATGTACGAAATTTGGTCTCAGATATACTGTTATCTTCTCAGTCAGCTTTGTGTTCATTCTTTTCAGCCTCCGCTTTGACCGAGGCCTCAATCTCGTCGATCTGCTTCAAGATCCACTCAATCGTCGTATCTCTCGCCTTCTCGAGCTGTTTCAGCGTATTCAGCGGCATCGCCTCGTAATTCGGACCAGGTCTGGGTTGAGAACTAGGCGTAGACTTGCTCTCTGCGGAGGACTCCTCATACGTCGAAGGTTTGGTGCCCTTTTTCTCCGCGAGCAGGTCGCGTAGCACACGAATACTCTGATCTCGATCCCTCAATTGCTTGGCGAATTTCTGCTTTTGCTCGGCTTCCTGCCCAGGCGTCAATTTCGCCGCCACGGCCAACTCAACCTTCGGCTTCTTCACCAAGCTAGTTGGCTGCATAGACTCCCGCCACTTCGCAATAGCTTCTTTCGCAGCATTGACGATATGGTCAAATCGAACAGGACCAAGAAGGACGCCTCCATACCATCTTGCGACCACTACAGCGCCGACCACATCCATATCGACTAAAAGCTTCTCGAGCTTTCTTCCCGCATATTTCTCTCCGTCGTCATCATGTCCTGTATCATAGATGACTTTGCCAGCGAAAGGCGTGGAAGAATACAAACCAAAGCTTTGTTGTCTGGAAGACTTGCGCCAAGCTAATATGCGGTGAGTTGCCGTCTTGTAAGGTGGGTGTGCTTGTAGGACCTTTGGAGCTGTCTGCGGTGAGAACAAGGCAACGAATTTCGAGGCGCGGTCTTCGATGGGCGCGGATTCAAAGGCACTTGGAGACGCATCGACCTCGTCATGACCTCGCTTTACTGACATTGCAGCGACGGCGACCTGAAGTGCATCGCCTCATGTGCATCCTCATACTTAAACGCTCAAGAAAGAAAATCGATCGAACGTGAGCACCCAACGTTGCGTAGAGTCCATGAGTAGCATACGACGGGGTTGTGATTGTAACAGCACAGCTGATCAGAAGATTGCCAGCTTTTGGGAAGAATGAGGCGGATTTAAGGCACCCAGGCACCATCACAAATCGCAGATCTACCTCATGAGTTTGCGACAGCGGCATGATCTGGCTTGCCGCCATAATGGAGGCCAGCATACTTTCTGAGAGAACCACAGAACACAGACAGATGGGCACACTTTCATCATTAGAGCCTAAACCATGAGCTCCACGGCAAGTAAGATCACGTTACCGACTCCGCGCTGTACAACGCTAGAATCACAGGTGGTTGCCTTCGCCCGTAGGATCGAATGCCGTAAATGAACCAGCATCGTCAGACTGGAGGAAACACAGCCGCGCTAGCCATACATATGCAGCTTGTTCGCATCAACGTTCTCCACCAAATAACTGACTTCGCTCTGTGCTTCGTCAATTTTGCCCAGCGCCCGCATTCACAACTTTGCAAAATCATATCCTCCGTCAGGCGCGTTCTCAACACCGATCTCGATCCTCCCCTCCTCAATCTCCTTCCCCTCCACCTCGATCCCCGCCGAGACGTGATCGCCCGCCACGATCGGTCCCACACCAGCAGGCGTGCCTGTCAACACCAAGTCCCCCTCCTCAAGCGTCATCACGCGACTAATCTCCTTCAGTATCCTTGGAATCCTAAAAAGCATGAGATTCGTATTGCCGTCCTGCCTCATCTCCCCGTTAACGCTGAGCCAAATCCGCGCATTGCCCGGATTCGGAATCTTATGCTTGGGTATTTCGTTGCTGATGGGCAAGAACGTATCGAACCCCTTCGCAATCGTCCACGGCAAACGGGCCTTTTTCGCAGCATCCTGTACATTCCGTGCCGTGAGGTCGATACCCAAGAAGTAGCTCTTCACGTATGCGAGTGCTTGAGCATCGGCGTCCTCGTCGGGGAGAGAGGACGGGATGCGCAGGTTTTTGGCGGGTTTGCCGACCACAAGGCCGAGCTCGACTTCATAGTGGACGTTTACGTTGCGCGGGATGTGGATGGGGGTTTTGTCGTGGGGCGGCGGGAGGATCGAGGAGGTGGGTTTGAGGAAGAAAAAAGGATTTTTGGGGCGTTGGTTGTTGAGCTCGGCTATGTGGTCGCTTGCGCAAGTCACTTTAGTCATGTGAAAGGACGAGGAGGTGGAAGACGTACGCATAGTTGCGGCCTATGCACATCACCTTGCGGCAATTAGCCTTCAAGGCGGCCATGCTGACTTGTAACAACAATGCTGGCTGTACTTTCCAGTGCTTGAGGTATCTATCGCAGCTCTTGTTGGCTCGGTTCGTCCTTGATCGCTTTCTGAGAGTAGTCTTTCGCGTCTTGGTGTGATGCTCCCACTGCGTCCCAGAAGAAGAAGAATGATTGCCAACGTTGTCCTCCTTCGGGCAGTCGCAGTCTATCGCAGTATTTTAACAGACACGAGCGCGGTTAAATAAGTAATCGTTTGGAATGACCAAAAGGTCGTCGCTTCCAAGAGCTGTTTTTCTCCTCCCATAGCTCTGCCATCAAGGGTGGGGTTAGGTACAGTCACAAGCTTCATGTACTGCAAGGTACAGAGCTCTGGTACCGTGCAGAGCGGAGTTGGCATGTGCTCTAGAATGACCATTTCTGGGGGTTCACAGTGGGGCTAATTCTCGGGAGTTAATTACAGCTACGGGGAACTTGCCGTAGCAGCATCCGGCACTTCTGCTTCTGCCTCCGAACCCTTCCAACTACACCATCCTAGAAGGGAGACTGAGTACCTAATGCTATCGTTGTTCATGATGACAAAATTTGTGCCTGCAGTCCGGTGTGTCGGTCCGCTATGATTGATTCAGCTTCTTCTCCAGATCTTTAATGTCAATGAAATCGCAAAACAGCGGATCTTCTCCTGCGATAGATACGCCTCCAACATCGTCAAGTGGCTGTCATCTACTTACGCACAGCAGCACGACCACGCCGGTCTCCTTTCCTTATTGATCGAAATCACTGGGACTAAGGCTCAGGATCGGAATCTCTGGCAGTGCCTGCTGTCTATACTTTCGCCTTTTGATTGGAACATGTTCCCTGTTTGGCTCTTCTTCTGCATAGGCGCATGTGGCCATAGGCGGCAACTGGACTTGGTCACTTGTCTCTGGTGCCACGGCCTTCTGATGCGCTGCAAAAGGCACTAGTGTAGGGACTCTCTCGAGCTTGTTATTGTTCTGCCTTGATGGTGGGCAATGAACTGTACTTGGTGTATGCTGACGTCGCCAGGGCGGAGTTGATGGTAGTTGTAAGTCCTCAGCCTCTCTGGGAATAGAGAAGACGTCGTTGTACTTGTATGCTGGTAGCTGCGGTGTCACAGGCTCTGCCGCAAGCTCATGGTGTGCTGGCATGGCCCCCTGGCTGTTCCACGCAGTTGGAAACTCGCCTTGCTTTGGCACCGTAACCGGTACTTCCGGGATTCTGTGCCTTGGCGTACTTACTTCAGATCCCTGAGCAGATGCAGCCCTTTCCGAACGTTTCTTTGAGAGCTTTTTGTTGTTGACCTTAGATCTGGCGTTGACGCACCCAGGGCATGGCCCTGCTCCTTTTCGGTGGGAGTTGTGTTTCACTACTTTGTTTGAGGTATTTCTTATACGACCAGTATTAGCTGACTGTTCGGCTGCAGCTGCCGCACGTGCTGTCACGTTCGGAAGAGAGTTACACTTGAATTTGGCCCTCCGCTTGCTCCTTAGAAGTGTTCGATGGGACTGTCTCTGGAGAGGTCTCTTCTTGAGTAGGTCAGGCTCGAGCACTTCTTCGGAGGGGTTACCGACGTCGACATTTTCTTCCTGAATTGCTGCTTCTGAAACAGCAGCAGCGGCTGCACTGAATGTGGTGTGCTTCGGCTGTATGCTGTCGGGTTCAACATGCTCTCTTGCTTGGCCTGATGATGTTGGGTCAATGTCTCTGCCTTGATCTTTGGTCCGTTCCTTCCTCTGATGTGCAGCTGGCAATGAATTGGCCACTCGACATCTGGAAAGAAGAACAACGCAGTCTCTAGCGTTCTGCAGCGAATACCCGCTTGAGCTAAGCCAGTCACGGACAAACAATTGTTGTTCTTTCCCAATCAAGCCATTCAGAAAACGTCTCAGGCAGATTGTAAAGACCTCCGCATCGTCAGGCAAAGTCATCGTGGCATTCTGGAATCTCGTGAAGTATTGCTCGATGCCTTCGTCGTCCTTCTGCCTCAACTCCAGTACCGCACGCAAATGCCGAAGAGTGAGCTCCTGTCCGTGGTGTGGCACATCAATTTCGACATGCTGCATCAAGTCATTCACCTTGGAAGAGACAGACTTGGGTGGTACGGTGACATTGTTTTTTTTCCTGGCGGCTAGCACGGGATTGATCATTTGCTGCCCTTGTGGAGGTGCTAGGGTAGTACTTCGTGGTTCCTGGGCAGGTATTTTGTGCGATATGTTGCTGATGAGGTTCTTAGGTTGTGCGGCTTGAACTGCACATTCTCCTGTTGAGCCAGGCTGAGATTCGCGAGGTGGTCCAATTTTGAGCTTCCCTTCGTTAGTTGGTTCTCCATCGTTCGTCTGCGCCTTATCTGTCTCTTTGAGGGGCTTCCATATGCTATCATTGTATTGGTTCTCGCTCGGTGGAGCTGGTTCTCTAATAGTCAGCCATGGCCTTGATGAACATGACCAACTCACCTGGAATCGGTCGGACTAGGTCTTCTGCTGTATCAGCCACTCGACTAATGCTCTCCTGACTCTTCAGCCTTGCTTCGACACCTAAGATGAAGTTTTCCAAGCGATCCTCAATTTCAAGCAACGACCGATGCTCAGCTTTTCCATTCAATTCGTCATTCATGTCGTCAAGGAGATTCTGGTTCTTGTTATCAGACTGCTCGACCTGTTTGCGGAGCTGGATCATTTCTCCCTTTAGCTGCTCGACTTCTCTACCGTGCTTTTTTTGTGTGGTTTCTTGAGCCTCGATCTTTTTGTCGGAACCATCGTTGGCAGTTTCTTGAACTTGACGCAATTCAAGTGCTCGGTCTCTTACATTTTCCAGAGTCGCATGCAAATCCTGGACTCGCCCATCTTGCTCAGCAGCTTTCTCGACAACAACCTTGAGCTGAGTTCGAAGGTCTGTGGCTTGCTTGATGGCATCATTCAGTTCATCTTTTCGGCTAGTGACTTCAGCTCGCAATTTCTGGATCTCTTGGAAGATCACAACATTCTCTCTTCTCAACTGATGGACCTTGAGGCCTTCGATAGCTTGCTTGGCCGTTGGTTGGGGCGCGTGCATAGCCATTGAGCGCTAGCTGTCAAAGATACACTGTCAGTGAGACCGAACTCGCATTCGTGAGGTAAAGGCAATTGAGAATTGTAGTCTTTGGATACATCTTGAGCCAATTCAGCGGATCGAGCATGATAATTGAAATGAAGGGTACACCTCGACTTGCAACTGATACTAGAAGGAGCGATCCAGATTGTCACACAATGTCATCCTAACGTCCTCTCATATTCCAGTTAAGGTAATCACCAGCAAGAGCAGAAGCTCGTATCGAGGCGCTCTCAAATCATGGCGACAATCTGTCATTTTGTCGGCGGTGTTATGCGGTCACTGAACAAGCGCTGGACCGGTTGCAGTAAAACAAGGACAGTCAGATTTTGGGAACTTCATGCAATTTTCTAGCAATCTATCATGGGTATTATTGTCCTCATTTTCTCATGACACTCGAAAATGCTCAGCTAACATTTCTTTGTGCAAATGAGAGAACAATAACCAACAGTCATATCTCGAATCATCATTACTGTGCGCCTTCATCTGATTGCACAACACGGCAAGCGAATTGCGTTGCGATTTGAGCCTGCTCATCCACAACAGGTAATCATAGTACTAATTGAAACCGACCGGCATAATGAGAAAAAAGCTGGACTTTTGCGAAGACTGACACTCGAGGCAAGCAGTCGGAGACAAGCTTCATCCCACTTTTCTCAAACTCAGTCCCGTCGTATTTGTGAGAAAACAAACGCCGTCTAGATGGTCATGAAGTAGAAGACGAATGTCGAAGCCATCGTGCAGTGTCCATTAAATGAGATCGGCAACGTTCATGGGCATCTCCTCGATTTGAGTGCTGTAGAATTGTTCGATTTCTCGCATCATCCGGACATCATCAGCTGTGACGAAGTTGATGGCAACACCCTTTCGGCCAAATCGGCCACCTCGACCGATACGATGAATGTAATTCTCTCGGTTGGCGGGCAGATCGTAGTTGATGACAAGAGAGACTTGCTGGACATCAATACCTCGAGCCAACAAGTCGGTGGCAATGAGGACACGGGAGGATCCAGATCGGAACTCCTTCATGATGACATCACGCTGAGCCTGCTCCATATCACCGTGCATGGCAGAAACGGTGAAGTCTCGGGCAGTCAGCTTGTCGGTGAGCCAGTCGACCTTTCTTCGGGTGTTGCAGAAAATGACGGCCTGGGTGATGGTGACAGTCTCGTACAGATCAGAAAGAGTGTCCAGCTTCCACTCCTCTTTTTCGACAGCAATGTAGAACTGTTTTATACCTTCGAGGGTAAGCTCTGCCTTCTTCACCAAGATTCGAACGGGATCACGCATGAACTTCGTGGTGACCTCGAGGACATCTTGGGGCATAGTGGCGGACAGCAGGACGACCTGAGTGGATTGTGGGAGAAGCTGGAAGATATCATAGATCTGCTCGGTGAAACCTCGAGACAGCATTTCGTCGGCTTCGTCCAGGATGAACATCTTCATGTTATCGGTCTTCAAAACCCGTCGTTGGATCATGTCATGAACACGGCCTGGAGTACCAACAACGACCTGTGGGCCGTCCTGGAGCGCCTTCATATCCTCTCGGACGTTGGTGCCACCAATGCATGCGTGGCACTCGACGTTCATGAAATCGCCAATTGCGACTACGACTTTCTGGATTTGCTGGGCGAGTTCTCGAGTTGGGGCGAGGATAAGTGCCTGGCATGCCTTGAGATTCGTATCGATCTTCTGAAGAGCGGAGATAGAGAAGGTAGCGGTCTTGCCAGTGCCTGACTGGGCTTGCGCGATAACATCAGATCCTGCAAGTTGTTAGAATTTGGCCTGCTAATTGCGATTTTCGGCGCTTTTCTTACCCTTGATGACTGGCATGATAGCCCGCTGCTGAATAGCGGACGGGCGTTCGAAACCGTAGGCATACACACCTGATGTAGGTCAGCTTCCGACTCTTGTAAATTCAGTCGTTCTCAGACGTACCTCTTAGCAGTTCCGGCTTCAGGTTCATGTTATCGAAGGAGTCGGTAACTTCATCGTAGTTGGACTCGATCTGGCCTGCGACAATGTTAGCCTGGGTTCCGATTGTGCGAATTTGCCAAAATTTGTAGGACTCCTTTTTCCTTGACTTCGTTTGGAAGAAATACACCTACCTTCGGGGACCTCCTCAAGGCCTTTGTCAGCCATGATTGCGAAAGAAGGATGGTAAGATCACGGGCGAACAGCCGGTGACCTTAGGCAACACAGGTGGGGTGACGCTGTTGTAAGTCGCTGTCTCTTGCAGCGACAGTGTCCTTCTGTAAGGTGTCTTGGAAACTCTAGATGCTGCTGATTCCTCTGCAAAGAGAAATCGAGTTCCAGAGAAAGGGTGTTGTGGGTTGTGATTGTGAATTTGTGTAAGTTGTAGAATGATAATGGCGAAAAGAAGGCGCGCAGGAAAAAATTATGTAGAAACTGAATGATGATGCCCTAACACCAATCTAGTTTAGCGCTACTCCAAGGACTTCTACTGCGAAGCTTTCACATCCGAACGAGACAATTTTTGCCATATCCGTGGCGAGGCACGGTTTGGGGGCGATTTTCACGTTGAACCGCAACAGTGATTGAGTAATGATTGGCTACCGTCGAAGAACAGGCAAACGTAGTGACTCATGAAACGGACGAAGCAATTTTCAACACCTCACGGAAGGAAATGGCTTCGTTGGTACAAACTGTTAAGCCCGGCACAACAATACCAAGCAGTGTCAGTCTTGAAGCGGCGAGCAGAGTAAGAGACGATATTGAGAGTGAATGGACATTCGGTCAACGACTACAACGCCATCCTCTTGGAGTGCGACCCAGTGGGAATGCCCTAACTTCAGATCAGAATTTGGCGCTGTGGATGGGCTTATTTGGTCGCATACCAGATTCGCTGCTACTGCTGTTGCTGGAATATCTTGACCGAGATGCTTTGTTGGCTGTGAGTCACACCAGCAAAGGTCTTTTTGCATATGCGACATACGACCAGCTATGGAGAGATCTCGCTCTGAGAGAGCCTGAAACTAATTTTGTGTGGAGGGGCAGCTGGAGATCGACGTTGCTAAAGCGTTCTTCGCAGCTACCCACAGTCGATTGCCAATACTTATTTGCTGATGCTGTATATCGTCCTTTCCAATGCGCAAATGCCTCGTTAGAGCCATTCATAACAAACATACCTCAGCAGAACCAGATACTGAAGTTGACAGATCTGGGTATCGATGACTTTACGACAAAATTATCTGACACGCCGTTCGTGCTGACAGAACCCGTCAAGCGGTGGCAGGTGTACAATGACTGGAACGAAACAATGCTTCTTGAGAAATATGGACAGATCAAATTCCGGGCAGAAGCAGTGGACTGGACTTTGAGAGATTATGTCGAATACATGAATAACAACCAGGATGAGAGCCCGCTGTATCTCTTCGATCGAGCTTTCGTCGAGAAAATGGATCTCAAGGTCGGTGAAAATGGCGCATATCAGCCTCCCGAGTGTTTTGCGGAAGACCTCTTCACATTGCTTGGTGATTACCGTCCAGACCATAGGTGGCTTATCATCGGGCCAGAGAGAAGTGGTAGCACTTTCCACAAAGACCCGAATGCAACAAGTGCCTGGAACGCAGTCATCCGAGGTTCGAAGTATTGGATCATGTTTCCAAATTCAATTACTCCTCCTGGGGTCTATGTCTCCGAGGATCAAAGTGAAGTGACTAGCCCGCTTTCAATTGCTGAATGGCTGTTGACTTTCCATGAGGAAGCCCGACAGATACCAGGTTGCATTGAGGGCATATGTGGTCCAGGCGAGGTGTTGCACGTGCCTTCGGGGTGGTGGCATTTGGTGGTCAATCTAGAGCCTGCAATCGCCATCACCCAAAACTTTGTGCCTCGGTCACATCTACATTCGGCCGTCAGTTTCTTGAAGAACAAGCCCGAACAGGTCTCGGGTTTCCGAGATTCAGTCCAGGATCCATATGCGCTGTTCATGCAGCGACTGCAAGACGAGCATTCTGATCTCTATGAGAGCATGCAAACCAAGTGGGGGAGAAAGAGGAGATGGGAGGATGTCGTTGCAGCTGGCGATGAAGAAGACCCGGGCCGTGGTGGCTTCAGCTTTGGTTTTGGGGACGAGGACCTCGAGGAGGAGGAGTAAGAGCTGTGAACTCGTTTTGATCGCTTACGGGAGCTGGCATTAGTATCGTTCCCGAAGGCCTTAGCTACTGCATGCATCTCCCTCTTGTCAGCCAACATCAAGGTTGGAGCGCGATCAATGGCAAGCCACGCTCTTCGTTGAAGGCATGTCCGTGCTGAAGCCGATATAGCCAACGAAAGCTCCAACAGTGACAGCGAGCATGACCCAGCCATTGTAGGTCATAAACAGCAACCTAGTGTCATCAGCACTCGGCTCGCTCCAATCCATATCCACTCACATGATAAAAAAGCTGTAGAACACTTGCAACGCATATAGTAACCCCTTCACCATCTTGCCCTGCCTTTCAGCATTCAGCTTCGAGTCCCTCCCTACAATCAACCATGAGCTTGATCCTTCGTCTTGCGCAGCTTAACACAAGTCTCAGTGACAATAAATTGCTGCGGCAGGGACAGATACGTACGGGAACCAGCTGTACTAAAGGCTGACATGCGGGCGCTGTGTGACTGTTCGTATCTCCTGCTTGCAGACCGGAGGCATTCGTAGCCGGCAGTCAGGACCACGATGGCGATCAAGGACATGAGGAGGGAGAGGGTGCCGGTGATGCGCCATTGACGAAAGATGATGCAGAGGTTTGTAGAGTCCCAGGTGAAGATCATCTGGGTAAGTCAGCTATGGGGTGGGAGAGGGTTTGTTTCGGGCGTGAGCGCACGTTCATCGAGCATTGCCCTCCCATGTCCATGTCGCCGTGGTCCATCTTGCCGTGATCCATATGAGAGTGATCCATGTTGAGCACACCATTCAAGATGAAAAGCTTTCCATCAACTGTGAAAGAGAAAGGGTATTGTAATTGGAAGTAAACTAGGGAGTATCAACCAGGAATCGCACTTTCCTTAACATGCCCACCGTGTTCCTGCAGCGCGTCATTACATACCGAAGTTATTATCCTCCGAAGTTTCTCCAGCCGATTTTCTGGTTGTCGTGCATTTCGTCTGTCTGAGCCTTGTCCGCAGCTCAGCAGAACTGCTGGCAGTCCCGTGCAATTCCGTGCATTGCGTCGCGTGACGTTCAAGTATCACAGCCTACGACGAGAACCTGCGCGCTCTCAAGACATTGGCATAATGGCAGAAAACGTGCCGCCGGCCTCGACACCTAAGACCAACAGCGCGGGTGTGAATACGGGCGCAAACACGAGCACAGACCGGGGCCTCCCCTACTACGAGAAACTCCGCCGCGACCTCCGTGAGACGCTCTCCAAGAAACGCCTCCTCGATCGCAACCTCGCTCTCCTCGAAGCCGAGATCTTCTCTCGCGAAACCCAGTACCTCGAGGAAACCTCCAGCGCAGGCAACATCGTCAAGGGCTTCGACAACTACATCAAGGCCGCTGCCACATCCAATAGTTCGAATGTGGGCGCGGGTACGATCAGCGGTGCAGCGGCCGGCGGCGCTGGACGAGGTGGCAGGAAAGCGGTGGTGAGTCACGGAGACAGGATATTTAGCAGGAGTAGTGTAGGATACAATCGGGACACAGAGAGTCCAGGAGCAAATGGAGGGAGTGGGATGAGTACGCCGGCGGGGACGGGGACTGGGACGCCGGTGAATGGAAGTGTGGTTGGGGATGCAACAAAGAAGAAGAAGAAGGGTGGAAAGGCGGATGCGGCTGGCGCTGGGGACGAGGAGGATGGGAGGACTACGAAGAGGCAGAAAATCAGTTTTGGGGGGGGGAGAAAGGGACAAGATGATTGAGTCCAGTCTCTGGGGCGCTGCATCATTTCTTGCAACAAGATTATCTAACACCTTGTCCGCTGGATTACACTACGGCGCAAGCAGCTGGTCGACAAGGCTCTTGCTTCACGAAGGGACAGAGTAAAACTTTCAGATCACAATCTGCCTAGAAGCGGACTGCGCTAAGATCGTCAGGACGGACAACACATCATCATGCTGTCGAAGTGGCATTTTACAAGATGAACTCCGCCATAGAAGGCAGCAATGACAGGAAGCGTGACACAACAGAAGGGAGCAGGTTCAGAAGCACAATTAGTACAGGGCCACAGCACAACCCAGCGAACAAGCAAGGGTTGAAGCCGCGACAGATCGGATCGCGTGGCATGCTATATCAGAATGTCACGGGACGCCTTATTGAACAGTGGTAGCACAAGCCCCTAATCGCATACAGACTGGTATGCGAGCGTAGCTTCTCTCGCAACACCAGCCAAGGGCGCACACAGACTAGGCGATGGATCTGGAAGCAACAGGAGGGTAAGACGATTGATACCAAGATGACCAAAAGTTGGCCAGCGCAACACAGCATGCTCTGTGCCACTTTGCCGAAATGACATTGGCAATTGCATGTTTCAGTTCGAAGCTTGACGCCGGAAACCGATCCGTTCACGCCTGAATCTTGCCCACGCTGACACCGGTTTGGAAGTGAGGATTGCAGCTCGACGTTGTCAATGTGCCCAAACTCACAGTTTAGGCAAGGGCAAAGGGCCAAACCTCTCAAATTCTGCGACTGCTAGGCACGAGCACGTCCCACGAGCACAAGGGTTGTCTTGATTGTGCGCTTTACGATAGTTGCAAAGACCCACTCAGACACCGGGCGAAAAGGGTCTTGTACAGCAAGCATAAGAGGGTACAAGTGTGATGTAATTAGAGATCAAGCAGAATGGTTCAATTGGATCTGCCTGATGTGCGAAAATTGTGACTGGGCTGCCAGCACAGATAGCATCGGAGCTCTGATAGAAAGATGTGAGCTCAAATATGCCAGCATTTACCCCGTACCTTGCCGTCCCCCACAGATATCATAACCCTTACCGCGCCGCAACTGTTCTGCCAAAGTCAAGGCTGGACCAGCCAGTCGCATTTGTATGTGCGCCGACAGTTTCCTCTTTCTCCAGACCGACCATGCATCCTAAGAAATCTGTCGCGGCCACAATGTAGATCTATGGTACATGTACAGTCGTTCGTAATCATTCGTAATCGTTCAAACAGAGAAAACGCCAACGCGGGTGAGGTGCGTGGTGCTTAGATGAAGTTCACACCGAGCCCGTCATTGCAAGCAAGAGAAGTGTACTCAGGTGATTCGGATATGGAGAGGATAGGAGTCCCTTTTTGGGGTGTTGTGCTGTGGTACTTTATGTTGGTTGCGCTGTCATAGGACGATATGGTTGGCAGGGAAGAGCTCGTGTTGGCGGGCGATGATGATGACCAGAAATTGTCAGCGTCGCTGCCGAAAAGTTCTTCATATGGATCGAAGCCTTCGGTTGGCCGTGACGATGCAAGCTTAGACTGGCTTCTCTCCATGGAACGATGGGAGATAGCGCGAGGCCCGGATTGTTGGCGATTTGTCGGAATGAGACGAGGGGACTCGACAAAGGACTCTTCTGCTGAATCAGAATCAAACTGTAGCCAGCTATCCTTTTTAATTTGGAGCTGCGGCTGAGGTGACGGCTCTGGTTGTGGCGTCCTGGGTCGCAAAGGTGATTCTGCCGTAGCAGCAGCGGTATTCGACTCATGCCCTGTGCGAGCACTTTGCTTCGAACTCTTTCGGGACTGGATACGTTTCCGCGTCATGTCACCCACAAGATTTCCAAGTGTAGTGGAATCTGCTCTTTTCAACCCGCCGTCGACGTCTTCGTTTCTGGATGGTGACGCTTGAATGGGCGAAAGTCTTCCGAACCCAGCAGCAGGCTGAGAATTGACGCCTTGTTTGGATTGCGATTCTTCGCTGTCTGACTTGTCAGTGTGCCATGTTTGTCGTCCAGCATGAGGAGCGAAAGTGGGTGACAGATGTTCTAATGCATCGAAGGCAGGTGATGGCATGAGTTTCGACTTGCGAGGTTTCTTCTTTCGCGGTTTCGGTCTCGTGGCTTGAGGTAAACGCTGCTCCAGCGCGTTGAGGTAGGTTGATCGCATTTGTTCGACTATGCTTCTTATGTCTTCTCTTGTTGTTACAGTCTCATCCTCTGCCAAACTCGTCTGGGTCGTAGCATGAGACTCGGCGTAGGAGGAAATGCAGGATCCACGCTGCGGAGATGACGTTCTGGACCATTCGTCGTAGCAGCTTTCCGAAGTTGCGGACATTCTGCTTGTCCGCCTCGAATCGATGTTTTGGCTTTCCGCTGGTGGGGCAGGTAACGGGGCCAGAAAAACTGGTGAATGTTGTGGACGTCTTGGGGATAAAGCACTCGTTGAAGCCATAAAATGCTCACGGTCAAGTTGAGCAATGTTGCGAGCAGCAGTATGGGGACCATAGATCTCCACAAGTCGACTGTACTCAGCCTTGCGGAGAGCTTTCAATGTGGCATTGACACCGAGCACTGAACATTGGTGGGACACTGAGCTTTCTCGCGATGTGGACTGGCGGCTGGTCACCGAACGATGGTCTGAGGAAGAGTCCTGACTTTGCCCTAAACGGCTGGTGAAGGATGGTGGGGAGAGATCGAGCCCGACGATTGCAGCTGCCATGCCGACATTGCTTTGTTGGGTTGGTCGGAAGGTCTCGCGGTCAAGATTTGGTGTATTTGGCCAGGTTCGAGAAGCCGTCGGGGCGTGGTTTACAAAGGATGTCCACGAAGGGCAAGTTCCCTGAGGGGTAGAAGATAAACGCGGTTCAAAGTTATTTGCTTTAGTCTTGCTCTGACATGAAGACATTGATCGCTCCTTTCGGCCAACAACGTAGTCACCCTCTTTGATATCTTGCAACGTTGTTTCGGAATCTGGAACTGTCGGAACCAGCTCTCCAGAGCTCAATCTGTGATTCGCTTGGAGTCTTATCGGACCGTTGCCTTTCTGTGGTAAAGAATCGATGAATATCGGTGCTTTTCCTGGAGAAACTTGGTCGTATGAGAAAGCTCGCATGGGCAAAATGTCATTGCCAGAATTCTTCCGTACCACCAAAGTGCTTTTGGTAAGTGGCTGATACAGGAAGATTGGCGGCCGGGATGATGGTGACGAGGCTTCATATGGCGCTTTTTGGCTTGACAAACTGTTATCTGTCTCTGCCACAGATCGGCTTCGCCGACTGCTGATGAATCTCTTCAATCGAGTTTCCATGGTTACGACGGGGTCTTTGTTGCGAATGTTGGAGCATCAAAGGTTGTGACATTGCTTAGATGACCATTTTCGGCTGCGAAAGTGTGTCAAAAGGCCGTCCGATCACTGAGGTATGGGGTCCGGCCTATATTAGTGTCGAAAGCACGGAAAGGACTGTAAGGAGAGACCGAGTCTGCATAGGTCTCAGAGAGAAGTTACTTTGTCGCGAAACGCGCATTCAAGATAGTTCTAAATGAAATCGAACTTACGAATAACTAACCTGGTTGGGGGTTCGTTCGTTGACGTGATTTGGCCCAGTCTTCTCGCCGAAACTGGACGCCCAGGCCAAAACTTTGTTGTTGGCCTTGTCTGGAGAAAGCAACGCGCAGAAAGTCTGAATGAAAATGTCAACAGGCTATCCTTGCCTCGTTTGAGATACTTTATGCAAGTCTTGCCTGAGGAAGATGGGTCTCCATCCGATGGAAACGGAACCCGCCAGCCGCAGCAACACAATGACTTAGCACGAATGGCTTGTGTCTCAGCCGCATGGAGACAAGCCTTACAAGGACTTGGCCGGAGCGGCTACCTGCATCTACTATTTGACAGGTATTGTGTTCGCTATGCTGTGGTGTAATTTGACCTTAGGCCTGAGCTACACCTAATTACTGAGTTGATGTCTGGTGAATGGAATGGGTAGACCCTTAGTACGAGGGCGAGCAAAACCTACCTCGTTAATCTCGGGCTCTGATCTTTACGCAATTTGTATCGTCCTCGCTAGCTTCTGCTTATTTGGAACGAGCTTTGAGTTTGAAAGTCTCTCGCTAGACGCGGAAGTGCAACCCTGCCACGCGGGTTCGACATCCACAACTGCCTGCGCAAAAGTCAAACGGCTTTCATTTCTAGAACGAAGAAAATTGCGACCTTCGACTCGCTGTACGTCATGGAGGGCAAAGACTTCAGCCACGGTTGACGGTGCCTTTGTTTCAAGGATCAACGCGTGATTGGGAGACAATTGAAATGAGTTCAGATTGGACGGGCGGCCTTCGTGGAGGCGTCGGAAAATTTGTGGCCCCTCATGCTCATCAACTCCCGTCGCCATGCTTTCCTTGTCAACGACCCTCAAACAGAATTGATCCATCCCTGCACCGACACAATTCGTATAACGAAGGGCGGGGTGTCTCTATGTCAATACAACGGGGGTATCGCTAGCAGTCCAAACCTGGCTCGCTGCTTTCTACTTCTGACAGTTCATTGCGAGATCAGTCTCCTATCCTTGCAGTATTGAATCGAATCTTCTGCACGGCAAAGCTCCAAGTCGGTTCGAAAATGGTATGAAAACTCATGGTCAAAGTAAGCGGGATTTTCGAGCTGGGATGATCCCTTGGAATTGTACATAGTGCATATAGTGCTTGCATTGTAGCGTGTACAGACCGGTTGTTGGCAGCTTTACCTTGACTACGCACAGACTTGCATAGGGGTTGTGTTGTGTCTGTGCTCAGGAGTGCTCCTCGCTGGCTTGAAACACGAAAAGACAAAACCATCGCGAAACTGAAATGAGAAAGATGATGGCTTTGAACTCCACAGCGCAGGATAAACGCCAGCATCCTGGGCTACTGCATTCAATCTAGGTGTCGGAAATTCTGAGAAGAAGGCTGCACCAGGCTCTTTGACTTTGAGTTGGGCCATAGACACTGAAGAGATTAAGTGGCTCGACGAAGCTTGTACAACACGGTCCTCCTACGAATTACTTTGTCACCGCGCTTTGCGTCGCGCAGGAACCACTGATGCTTTCACCATAGCTCAGAAGCGTGGGTAAATGATGCTCAAATTCACACATTCTAATGTATGGACTGGAACAAACCCCGACCTCATCCAAAGAGTGAGGAATCGTTTATGGCCGTGAAGGAAATTATAACCGGCTGAGCCGACAAGAGACATTGAACGTTGATCGGTACAATTATCCGTGTTCGTTTCGATGCTGGTACTGGTTCGCTACGTCGTTTGAGGTGTCGAATTAGTGAATTCACAGAGTTTGCAAAGTTAGAGGCATCCACAATGCTCTTGGTCGGTGCTTGGGCGGTGAGTCCGATCGGCCAACGGTAACAACAGGCGCTGTATCTTGCTCGTGGAGGTTGAACGAAAGCTGCTCGTTTCTCAACCACCAACACGGATCTTCAAGAAGCAGAAAGCCGGCTGAACACCGGAAGGTGGAATGTTGCGATGTGACAGAAACGGCTTGGGGCGTTGCACTTTAGGCGAAGCATCCGAAAATCTTGTTGGCGCGGCGGTCCCTTTCCATCGACGTCGCAGAAACGGAATGTCCCTTTGGGGCAGCAGATGTAACCTCTACCATCAACACTGCAACTCACCATACAACTGCGACCCTGAGCATGCCAGAGTGACATTTCGATACTAACGACTCGGTTTCCTCGTTGTTGCTTCTGTTGCCGCATTTCACTTTCGCTCACGTCTCTCGTTACCCTCAGTCTCAACTGCACGCTACTATCGCATTCCTTGCCCGTCGTCTGGCGAATATACCTTCGAGGGAACTCTCTCATCGAGCATCCCACCGTGACATCGACTTTCCGACTCAGCAATTCAGTTTGTTGACTGATTGACGATCTTAAACCAGACTTAGTCCTGCTGCTATGTGTATGAATGCTCTTACGATCACTTCTCAATTGAATATACTTTGATCACGCGAGACCGGGCTTAGTATTGTCCGGGCCGAGTAAAGATGATGCCTCTCGAGCTCCTGCAGAACATCCTGCGCCAAATTGACCGCCTTCTCGCGTACATCTTCATCACGCCGTTCAGCCTCTTTCGGCGACCATCAGCTGGTCAAATCCTTCCTACCACCAACCACAATGTCGTTCCCCCTTCTCCGAGCATGCGCCCGCTGCACGAGTTCCAGAAAGAGGTTTACGGCCTCTTTACAGCGCCATGTAACATACAACGAATGCGGTATATGTCATCATGTCTGAGGGAAGAATATGTCAAGAAGCTGAAGAGTGGAACAGAATGCATGCTACCGTCTTTCTGTCACACTCTCCCAACAGGTCAGGAGAAGGGCACCTTCATCGCTCTTGACGTGGGTGGTTCCACCTTCAGAGTCGCTCTAGTAGAGCTGACCTCCAGAGATAGTGCCGACGGAGGCCTGAATCTCAAGCACATGACTGTGAGCAAAATCAACGAACAGGTCAGACGGCTTCCGGCCACGGATTTCTTCGCGTGGATGGCAACCAAGATCCAGGAGATGCTGGACCAGTGTAGGGACTCTGAAATACCGCAAAATCAAACAATTCCAATTGGGCTGGCTTGGAGCTTTCCAATTGACCAGACTAGTCACCAGGGTGGTACTGTCCAACCCATGGGCAAAGGATTCAAAGCTCACGAAGGAGTCATTGGCCAAGATCTCGGCAATCTGATCGAGGCTGCCTGTCGTGAGCGAGGGTTACAAGTCCGGGTTAGCGCCATTGTCAATGACTCATCAGCAACTCTCCTTTCCCAGGCGTACAAGGATCCTGCAACTACGATGGGCCTCATCCTGGGGACAGGCACTAATGCTGCAGTGTACCTACCTGTCAAAGAGCTTGGCTCTGAAAAGTTTGGCACGAGGGAGTCTGCTTGGTTCGAGCAAGCTGAAAAGGTGATTATCAACACCGAAGTCTCTATGTTTGGCAAAAGCATCCTACCCAAAACCAGATGGGACGAAGAATTGAACCAAGCCCACGTACTGCCAGACTTTCAGCCGCTTGAATACATGACTACTGGTCGCTATCTTGGCGAGATCTTCCGCTTGGTCATTGCAGAGGCGGTCGAGACATGTCATATGTTCGGTGGCTGTATGCCGGAGAATCTCCTTGAGAGATACACCTTGGACACAGCAATCCTAGCAGCGATCGAGGAAGATACCACCATTGGCTGCATTAGTTCCGCTGAGAAAATCACCAAGGAATTTGGCCTTCTCAGCTTGCCAACACCAGCTGAGATGGCGTTTCTGCGAGCTACAATCGAAGCTATTTCGCATCGCGCGGCCGCCTACGTAGCTACAGCCGTCTACGCTCTGTGGCTGCTCGAGCATACTGATCCTGCTGAACAAGCATCAAAGACATCTGTAGCAGCAAATGGAAGCGTCGTGCTGATGTATCCCGGATTTCGAAGTCGATGTCAGAACTACATCGCTGACCTAATCTCTGCGGGTCAGCCATCTCGGTCATCCAAGTGCAATCACGAGGTCATCATTCAGCCGACTTATGAGGCAACCATACTCGGTGTCGCTGTAGCAGTTGCAATTGCAGATGCCACTTGAGATCTGCTTAAAGCAACCGCAGCTTCGCTCGTTGTTTACTTTGCTGAACAGAAACTTGAGCAACCCCAGTCGGCCTACGTCTGAACGACCTGCCGCAACGCCACATATATAAAGTTCCCGAAGAATTCGCATTTATCATCGCCACAATAGACTGGCAAGCTCATCCAGAGCCATCATAGACGCATCTGAAGGCCAAGCACTACACCGTCCGAAGACCAACGCAGGAAATAAAAGTCGAAGTAAGACTCATCGCATGATCGGCATGGCTCAGCTCATATACCGGTAGGTGTGCTAGGCTTAGACCGGCTGCACTCTTGACATGAAGGTGGCGCAAATTCTGCCAGACCGTAGCAGACCGAGCAGGTCACGACAGCGATATTCAAATAGATGTACTCGCTCTGACGCTTTGCGGTTTCCAGATAGTCGCTAGTATCAAGCACGGCTTGAATATGGTCGGTGCCGCGCTCCCTGCCGGTGTAAAGGCTCAACATTTACATGCAAATCTACACCATTTAATTCGTGCCTCTGTTTCTTCTTTCATCGGCCTTTTCTCCTTTCAATCGGCTCAGAATTCATTCATACTGCTGCCCTGGTCTGAGGATTAACGAATCAGCAATAGCTCTTGTCATGTTCGCCTTGGTTGTAGTGTAACCCAAGCCGGAGCTTAGCTTGAGAAGACAAAGAAAATCTGCATCGCATTGACTCGCCCACTCAGTCTCGTCCCGCTGCCTTGGTCACCTATATGATCACTTTCATAGGATTTTCAATACTGACCTTCGGAAATATAAAAAGACGCAGAGAAAAGACGCGACGACATTGAAAAAAGGTTGCCGGAAACATGATTATACCCAACGTAGGGACACGAGCGAGCAGCTGCCGTAATTCTGGCGCAACCACATTTCGCAAGCTGTATCATCAGCGCAACCAGGGTTTGCAAAGACGCAAAATGCTGACCAGCTAGATGTTGACCTGACTGTCCCCTTCCGCGGCCCGTGTCCGCCCCTCTTAGCTACCATTCCTCACCTTCGTAGCTCCTCCCTCCATCAACAACATCTCCGCCTTTTGCGCTCTCGCATTCGCTTCCCGTGTAATCATGTGCTGCATCTCCCTTCGCTGGTCGAACTCTGATGAGTCCAGTGACACCTCGTCTGCCATGTCCGCTACACGCAGGCTGATACATTTATCCATTTGGAAGCGCTGCGCTTCTTGCTCATTCCAGCCTCTATGAACCAGTGCCCCCCGGACGACACCTTCGAGTTGGTGTTCCATGTCAGTGTGCCAGTTTGGACAGCGATGATGGGTGATGTCCAAAGAGGAATGAGAACATTTGCTTGTCTCTGGGTCGGGTTGACATGGTACAGGTGCAGATGAAAGTCTGTCGATTTGGGTCATGGTTGGGTATATCGCACGTATTGAGTGTCTGAGTGTTTGATGGGTTGGAATCTGTCTTGTTCCTGATATTGATGAATGGAAGTTAATTTAAACACGGGAGAGAAAACGTCTGGAGAGTCCAAAGCAATGACGAATTGTGGCCGAGCCGAACTTTACCAGGGCTGCTCGGGAGTGGGGATCAAAAAGGTCAACGAATGGCTTTGGGAAAAGGGCGAGAGGTCCGAAAGCACGATTGTCAAAGATGAGCTATAAGGCTGTCTATCGAGCACCTCAACGGGGAATCTGATGCGGCCAATTCAATGAGTTTCTCTTGCCTTCAACCCAAGAACCACTTCTACCATCTTCTGGCCAAACTTGAAGATGTGCCAAGGTCCGTGTTTGATCTTCTTGTCTCCTGTCCAAACTCGATCTGTCGCTGACCCTTGGCTCGATACACATTTCCTGCATGGACCACGGCATTTCCATCAATAATCATGTTACTGTATGTATTCCCTTTAGCCTTGACACCATAAGCAATGTCGTTCCCAAAGAACGCTTTTGAGTAGCCACTAACTCGAATGTCCTTGAAATCGTGCCCGTCATGAACAATGATAGCGTTTTCAACCGCTTGTGCCAGGATCGAATCGGTGTCCTGAGCGAGAGTTTTCAACATAATCCTATCCTGTGCGTCTTCTGTAAGCTCCTTCACCTCGTCCACAGCAGTCTGACTCTGCACAAATATCGCGCTCGGGAAGTTCTCAATCAGCGCATCGGTGTGGTCACGAACGTCCCTAATCAGATCCTCAAACCTTCTCTTCTCATACAATGCCCACCTCGCCTTAGTCATCGTATCCGTCCTCTTCTGCCTCCTCTTGATCTTGGCCTTCACCTTCAAATGCATCCTCTTGAACCGTGCACTCAAATCACCGTCCTCCGCATCACTATCAATCACACCTAGCACGTCTTCTGCATCGCCTTTTACCAGCCTTACCGTCGTCTCATACCCCCGACTCAATCTCTCTGCTGTGTCAAACGCTTCTGCAATATTCCCGAGCAAGTTCTTTGCGATTGCGATCTCTCTCTTCGTCAACTGCGCCTCAAGCTTCGCCTGTGACTTTGGATCATGACTTAGCCCAACGGACTCAGCCCATCGGTCGAGACGAAGACGAGCGACATCAAGTTTGAGAACCGAGGATTCATATTGTTCGCCAAATTGGCGGCCGTATTGGATGTACTCGAAGCATTGCATGCATGTCGTGAAGAGGCCGAAAAGGCCCGCGGCGCCCATTGCAAATGACGCGGGGTCCATGGCGGCCGCTAATTAGGGGCTTCTCGCTGGGCGTGTCTTCTCCGAGCTTCTGAGAGGTTTCTGAGTGCTGTTCTGGCTCTGCACTCGTTCGTTCAGGTCAGGTTGATTCTTCAATCTAGAAAGAGGAATGACGACAAAACAGAAGATTGCGTAGAGTCTCGTGTAAAGGTATTTTACACCGTCGACCGGTCGACGTGCAAAGGATGGGCTTTTTGAATGTGCTGCCCTGGGCTGTGCTACCCAAATCACCGTCCAACCAGAATCAAGTATCCTTAGTCATGAGAAAGTGCCTGGTGCATCTCTCACGAGGCAGCGGCTGCTGGATGTCGAACGCTTCCACATGCAACGTCGACGTTATTGGTATCTTGACGTAGAGTCCACGATTTGGATGCAGCGATGAAATTTTCTGACATAGCAAGGACAGACTACTGCTTAGTCTGCAGCTTCCAGGCAACAGCATTTGTGATCGAAAACATCGATCCATTCGCACATCTATGCCTAACATACTCGATGACGTGACTCCGAAGGAAATAGGGACACTTATTCACTCGACACCCTTATCAGGTCAAAATCACCAGTTGCAATGAACCACTTCCCCGGTCTACCAATAACGCCTAACCTGTGCAGTGCGTAAAATTCCCACGTTCAATAGATCTTGTTCATGGCTCACCACGGCAGGACACGTGTCTCACCTGCTCGTAGTCAGGGATCGATGCAAACCGAACGTCGAAACACTGTTGATGAGCTCTATTGAGGCAGCTTCCACACTCCGAAAGATCAACCTCATTGTCATTCTCATATACAGATAGACGGATGCAACATTTGAGCTAGTCTGTCGCAACGGAGGTGGAGGTGAAGATGAGGAGCTTGAAGATGTTGTCGATGCTGCGGAAGTTGCCAGCTCGGAAGCTCTGTGTGGCAGTTGTTCTCCTTCCTTTCGCACTGTAGATATTCTCGCTCGTTTGCTTGTTTCGTGTTGCTCTGGTTGACAGCGTAAATCCCAAAGTGTTGGTCCTTGTGTTTCGCAGTCGTCATCGCCCTGCTCGTCAGAATCGATACCAGCTTCAGCCTTACTCTCATTGGAATTGTCTCCGTCTTGCTTCAAGCTCTTAATGGCGTCTGACTTCGAACTTGGCTGGAGCGCTTTGCGAACGTCATCCGCCATGTCGACAATTTGAAACAGGAGATCGTGTGTCTCTCGGGCTGATAGTCGTCTTTTGAGCTCGACGAGAAGCTCTTCATTCGTCAATGACGTTACAGCCCTCGCCTTGCGTCTCTCATCCATCATTGTATCAGCAGCGTCTCTGAGCTGTGACTGTGCCGCGGCTGGGATAACCAGGTTAATGCGCAAGGTTCTGCTTTGCGCACTTTCAGATCGCCCTTCCCTCAGTTTCTCCTCCCACTTCTCAACCAATCCTCCCGCCTGGCCCTGATGCCTACTCTTACAGAGTAGCAGACAAGCAAGCTTATTGAGGCTGGGTCGGTCACTCGAGCCGCGTTCTACCTTCTCGAGTTTGAGCATTGCCTCCAATCGGGACAAGTATGTCATCGGGTTGCGGCAAGTGGGAGACTTCTTGCCATAACCTATACAAGTGGTATGGTCAAGGGGACTGGCGATTTCGAGGCACCTGCAAAGTAACGCAATCGCATCCATGCTTGCTAGCACTTTACGTTTGTGGACACTGAATTCTCAGGGTTCGTTACTCAGCCGACGAGTGTCTTCGTCGCTCAGGACTACGAAGAATCCCGAAATCGTTCCCATGCTGACCTATTTGTATACCTCGTGCTGGTGAAAAGTAGCGCAGACGACGTCAGCTCGTTCAGGCGCAGCATTGCCTGGAATGGCAGCTTCAATATTAGTCCTAAACCCCAAGTATGAGCTCAAGGCTGCCATAGAACGCACAGCCTCGAGACTTTGAGAGCCCAGACACCGGGGCTTCTCTGTTCTCTGAATGCTGGTGCGCATTATTTTGCTTGAATCTAAGCGCACTCGAGCAAGGCATTATCATGCCTAAAAAGGGCTCAGTGTGCAGCAGAACTACGTCATGGGATATTTTGATTTCTTGATTAGGCATGACTTGCTAGACATGGGAATGTCTGCAGCTCCTGCACGACGTAGTTGTGTCAAAAAAGACACCCAGCCGCTGTGTGCCTTAAAGCTTGGACCCCGCTTCCTCCAAGCAAAGCGCGCTAGGCTATCTGAGCTCCAGAAATCTCCCACCAGTCGTCGGAACGTCTGGTCCGCAAGCGCTCAGCATGCTAGCCTCGCCCCAGCGTTCGAGCTATTAAGGATGACTGTACATGAGCTCTGAGACCTTACCTGCAACTAAACAGCAGTCCGACGTTTCGAACATATTCTGCGACATTCATCGTGCTAGAAGAAGAGGGTGCCGAGACCATTCTGCATGCGACCTAACGTAATACACGGCATTATTTTTGGAAGTGAGCAAACCCCGGCCTACGTGGGGAGCTCTCTGAGGGCATTGAGATGGAAACCCAGCTGATAGTCTTGACAGTTCCATCCTGCACTCATGCTTTCTACGCTCGCTGGAGAAACCAGCCAGTCATGCCACTTTTAATCACGAAGTCCAGCAAGGAGGACACTGAAATGCTCCGAGATGAAGCTTGACGTAGACCTACGTAGCGTCACAGTCTTACTATACTGCACGATCAACGTTTGCGTCAATTATTCTGAGAA
Organism: Herpotrichiellaceae sp. UM238; assembly: GCA_000315175.1. Taxonomy (NCBI): domain Eukaryota; kingdom Fungi; phylum Ascomycota; class Eurotiomycetes; order Chaetothyriales; family Herpotrichiellaceae; species Herpotrichiellaceae sp. UM238. The sequence goes on along the minus strand of AMYF01000002.1, from coordinate 99,762 downwards.
CCCAAGCTACGATCTTCAACAAGCTTGTCTTGATGAGAACGCTCGGACGCCCCCGGCTCATTGTTGACACCTGTTTTGCAGACGTCTAAAGTATGCTCCAAGTCGATCGACACTTTCGAGAGTGTTAAGCTGTAGCTCGTCTCCTTGTTGTCATTTCACCTCTCCTTGGCACAGAAGCGGCTTACTGGGTGAGACAAAGGTAACACTTGCTGTAAGACAATACTCAGTATCATCTCGTCCAAGGCAAAAGACCGCCATGGTTATGTTATGTGTTGGCTGGCTTTATATGATCAGACCTTTGCTCGATAGGTTCGCGAGCCCTTAGGCCTCGTCCACTGATCTTTCACATCGAATTTTCGAGCAAGAAAACTGTCCGAGCTGCTAGCTTTCGACTGCAATTCCAGCTCGCGAACGGGTTGTTAATCGTTCATTGAGCTCGCGCACCGAGTGTCCTGTATTTATGTCGCTGAAACCTCATTGAAAGGTTTGTTTTCCACCAAGCCCAAGTGGTATCGAGGCTCGGCCTTCCTTCTAAAAGCATCTTGTCATATCTATATCACCCATGGGATCTCGTTAGACTTTCGTGGATCGTACACATTTTAAAGTAGCCGAAATATACTAGTTGACACCGAACGGCCCTCAGGAGTGCATAGCTAGACAAAACTTTGTGCACCAGATCTAGTCCATCGTCCGGGTTTGGAAAGACTTCGATTTCGCGCCCAGATCTCCGTGAAAGACGACAGGGGTATGACAGGTCTTCCAAATCTTCCAAGGTCCTCTGAGCGCTCGCTGAAGTCGCCAAACCAAGTGACTTCAATCATATGCAAACGCAGTTCAAGGGAAACAATGATTAGCTATCGCCTGCGAGTTTCTCAGTCAATGAAGGGTAACGTGTCTTAACTAGCTTTTGAGAATGTCGTGTTGAAGCTAGATATCTCCTCAATGATGCTATTGACGCGCGAAGAGAGGCATACGGACCCGATGGCGGCCAAACATCCCCAGTTTCTATCAAGGCTTGAAACCCTTGGTGAAAGACCATGTCGTGTGAAGCATTCTTTTCCACCGCCGACGCTGCAGATGTTGCTACAGACTACACTTTATGCGAATGATATTCTTCCTGTGCGGCAAGTGCTTTCGGCATGGCTTCCCAGCAGCCTGCTATCCTACAATCTGGCTGTGGGGTTGGTCAAGGTCGTCCTCCGTAGTCGTTTCAGATTAAGTCGTGGGCGTCAATTTGGCCCAAGCTATAAGTGAGTCTCCTCAACTGCGGCAATATGTTGTAGAGAGAAAAAAAGTGAGTGAAGTATGGCAACGTTACAGACAAGCAAGAAGCACTCACAGAAGGAGGCCCAAGGCACTGGCTCTGGATAAGTTCCTTCCTTGAATACTGCGCATGCTAAATAAGAGTATGATCGATACTAGGGGCAATACCGCACGAATCGCGAAATAAGTGATCCAACCGAGACTTATATGCCAGAGAACAAGGCTATACTCTTGCCGCTTCCGGTAAGATGTTTGGACGAAGGCATAGTTTTGTACTCATAGACTGATGCTTTCAAGGACATATCATATGCTCAACAGTAAAACGATCAATGAAGGCAATGGCAGCAATTGGCTCGTCGCTGATTTGATAGAAAATCGTTCGGCAAAGCTGCCGGGCTGTGTTGGGCGCCAAGTAGTTCTACTACCTTCGCTCTGGATGTTTACGACTTCCTTTCTACCATCACGTGCATCGAGTGAAATATAATTGTGCTGTCAGCCCAGCATGGACTGTCCGAGATATTTGTTCAAAATATCACAGTTCTTAAGCACACAGCGTCTCTTCCGGTCGACCATATCTCTCCTGTCTTGACATGAAACAACAGCCTGGCGGCAGATTGGTTGGCGATGTCCCTACATTCCGTCTGATTTCCTCATTGGCACCTCGATACGAAGTTCTGCTGAGCGAGGGGGCTCTGATGAAGCCGCATCCGCTCATCTGCATTGCTAGGCATAGCGAATGAGATGGGGAAGGACATTTCGGCGATTCCGCCTTGAAGACTTTCCAGGATCAAGGGGGTCCGGTCTCGCGTCCACGGTTACCACCCCCGAAAGAATCTATCAGCGACGACCGATGTCAAGAGGCAACTGTTTTGATAACTTATCATTAAATTCATGATAGAGCTATAGTCCCAACAGTAAATTTATGCTGAACCTTGCACAAATGGTTGACAGGAATGCCAGGATCTGTTTACAGATTGCTCTGGGACATGGATACTACACGCAAGAATAGTGTTCAAGCAACTCCAGACGAAGACTTTTTGGGCCGTTTGGCACATATGAGTCTCCCACTATTCGCGGAACCTTGCATTGGCCTGTCAGATGCCGAGAGAGGCCGTAATGGCCATGAAGGATCACGCAGCAATGCTGGAAATGTACTGGGCTCAAACGGCGCTGGAGGATGTTAAGACGCTGAGGCCGAACCACGTGTGAGCTCGAATGGAATGGAGAAGCGGGCTCTCAATCAACGGCTGTTCCACATCTTGCATATGGCGACGAGGTCTCAACTGTCATCCCAGTTGCTTTTGCTCGACGCAATGGGCTAAGGAGAACACCAAATAAGGCCTGAGGCAAACGTACGCTCTGCGTCTATATGCAATGATGTTGTCAGCCATACCGTATCACCAGAACATCGAGGGTAAACGAGCTGCTTTCTCTATCGACAAATGCTCGTTAAGGCGGCTGTGCAAACAGGACTGCTAGGTTGGCAGATTCCCGCAATCTTGGACCATTTACAGTCATAGCCAGACAGGCGTGGGGTAATGCATTCCCGTATGCGCTGTGGGAGCACACACAATTTACAAAGCACCAATGATGGCAGAAGGGATGGAGCTCCTTGTACAAAACAGTCCTTTTCACAGACTCTCACTACATTTGTGGGATTACATGTCACGGCAAGGAACAAGAGACGCACAAAACTGCTGGCCAGAAACCCAGCTCTTCTCAGAAATCCCAATAAATATGATCACGAAGACTAGAGGCATGCATTAGCGAGAGCACTTGTCGTGCAGCAAACTCGACGGAAAAAACATCGCAAGAAATTACACGTGATTGTCGTCGGTTCCAAATCGACCTGACTTCGACGCCATCATATCTTGCGCTAATTTCCGAGGGTAAGAGCATCAGCGAGATAGGACAGATCCACGGATGGGATGCCATCGTCCTCAGCAAGGAACTGCGCAAGCCGCCTGGCCACGTACCGCGGATTCTCATCTAAGATCCAGTGCCCTGCCTTCGGCACAACCACCGGCGTGATATTCTGCACCGAGGAGCTAAAGAATTGCTGGATTAATTGCGTAGAACCCAAGCTCGCCTCGCCGCCCATGACAATCGTTGGCTGCGTCAGTGGGTTTGGGTACAGCGCATCATTGAAGAAGGCCGCATCTTGGGCAACTGTGCGGGTGGAGAAGATCTCAAGCATGCTTTCAAGGAAGCCGGGCCGGCTTATGAGCTGAGCGTAGCGGTTCAGATGATCCTGCGAGACTGCTTCATCCCCCGAATAGGACGCATGCCAGAAATACCACGCTAGCATCTCGCGCTCTTTACCCTGAATGAAGAACTCAGCCGCCTTGGGCACAGAGAAGAAAGCAATCTGCCAATTTGAGTAAAGGTCCCAGTTAGGTTGTGGCGTCCAGAACAGCTCGTATCCGGCGCCCGGAAGCCCATATTCAGATAATCCAACGCGTTTGATGGTGTCGCGATGCTTGGCGGCCAGAGCTGCAGCTATGCCGGCGCCCTTGTCATGTGAGAAGAGGTATGTCTGGTTGATGTTAAGATAGTCCAGGATAGCTTTCAGGTCGTCAGCGGTAGTAGACGCGCTATAGTCGCCATCTGTCGGAATGGTTGACGCTCCCATACCCCGATTGTCGGGGCAGATGACTGTGTAATTCTGAGCTAGGATGGGTCCTACGGTGTGCCAGGAGAGCTGAGCCCATCTGGTAAGCCTTTTACCGAAAAAAATGAGTACCGGACTTACACTATGTTGGGGGTTGCCGTGCACGAGGAGGACTGGAGGACCCGAGCCGGCATATCGAAAATGTATGCTAACATTCTCTAGCGCTATTCGACCGTGATCCCATTCGTCGAACGGGATGACCTGTGCGAAGCAGAAACGGACCAAAAGCAGTAGTGCAGCGGTGAAAGACAACGCTGAGGCTCTGAGAAGGAACATGTTTTCGCGACCAGGTCGGTGAGAGCGAAAACAGGCAAAGACGGGTTCATAAACTTGGGTCGAGCAAAGCAAGCTCTAGTTCAATAGCTCCAGAAGAGTGACACGGAAGAGTGGGCAGACAGGGGTGAAATATTCATCTGGGCTGTAGCGCCAAGAGTCCCCCCTTTGTAACTCGGTCGGTCCAAGACCTACATGGTCTGTATTAATAAGGCGATTTAAGTATTAGTCAGGCATCGTGGCGGTTTCCAATACGAACCGACGCTACTCAAATGCTTGATAAACCAGGTCGGGTCCAAAAGAACCGAAACCCGAGGCAAATAGCTAGTCGCATTTTCGACCATCAGCATCCTGTTTCGTGTTTCAGACTGCACAGGACGGCCCAGAAAAAAGCAACGTTGACATTGCGGTCTATCCCAGAGGATCAGGATGAACTATTTAGGTCACCTAAAGTAGCCAGCTTCTCTCTAAATGACTGGCTTTCTGTGCCATATCTCATCTATTGTCGAATGCAAAGAACGCAATCAACATTGCGTTTTCGCAAGCTTGGGAACGAGCTGTCGCCATTAACAATTGCAATTCTATTGCTCACTTGTGGCATTCGGTGAATCCAAAAGCCGAATCGCCACACCGCTGAGATACATAGACTTTTGGAAACGGGATATGGGTGGCTCTCAACCGCTTAAGTTACGCCTCGTGTCTGCCTCTACAATCATTGCCGGTTGGACGCCATTTGAGCTCCTCATTTCCCATCTGACGATGGCAAGACAATTTGTGAAACCGGAAGCTAGCATGCTTCGTATTTCGCTCGATCCAAGATTGTTACAGCCTAATCAAGCCTGCTCTACTCCAGTACACTGGTTGGCCAAGCTCCCGAGGGTCGGTCTTGCACCTGCCGACGTTATACAAGGCATTATGAATCACTAAGCCGCGTGAAATCTGGCTAAAAAGCTCGTATTAGAACGTTAACTTTGTCCAAGTCTAGTGTGGCAATTCTGCAACAGGTCTCCCTCAGGAGGTCAAGCTTTTGCAGATTCACGGCACAAACACATTCCGTGTTGTGTCTTGCGGAGTTCAGTCCAGTCTCTTCGGCCTTGTTTCTCTTTCTCGACAGATACCGAAATCTATTCGAAGAACCATCGCCACAGTAGCTGAGCAATTTGGCTCGTCGAGTAGCTGATCAGGACGTTTCGTCTGTGTCTGAAAACGAGCTTCACCCTGCGGGAGAAGCCTGCGCAGAATTGAAGATGTTCTTTTCGTACGGAGACATCTTGAAATGCCAGGTATAGTTGGCGGCATACAAAGATCAGACACAAATGAAGACCATGAAATTACGCTCCTATCGCTGCGGAAGCTTAAAGCGCGGATGTGAGGCCCAATTCCTACGAATATTCCAATTAAAAACCGGCACTTTTGAGTTTTTAAGCACATATTGTTGTCCCATAGCTCTGCTATCGTTCTGGTCTTCTTGTGCTTTGTTCTAGATGGTTCATACGCACTGTTGGGAATGAGCACGGACGGTTTCAGCGCAACAACTATATCTCCGAGGCACAGACTTCCGCAGCAGGATCTCATCGAGATAGTGGTTGGGTTTACTCTTTACGAGAATGAATTTGTCAGAGCTGTCGTGGACAAACTGATCGCAGGTACTAAAAGCTGAGGAATCGTCCTCGGTCTGGTGGATTCAGTCGACAACGGCGAAGTGTGGAATGAGAGAATCACAGTCCGTATCATCTTCCGAACTCTGGCAACGGAACACCTACGGTCAGAAGACCAGTATAGATACTGGACCCTTGCGACCCCAGCGAAACCTGTTCGGGAACCTGATACTATCTGTCTTTTCCAAGGCTCGTCAAATGGGACAATCATCAAATGGCAGCAGGATAATTTCATGATTGTGATGACTTCCGCCATTGATCTCGAGATGCTGTACTTATTATGCACAAAAACGTCTGTCCTGGGACAGTCCGACTACACAACCAATAAACCGTCCAGCAAATCTGATCTGGACTTCTATCACGGAACGTGATTCACAACATGTGCCCCGACTCTCCTTCCCTCCTTCTCCTCAGCTCACATCTAAGTTTCGTGCAATTCACGGATTTTTGGAGCCATCTTCATCTTCGTCTTGTGCTGTGCCGTCACAGCTACCGAACTGGAATAAATTGACGTTTCACGATCTGCTTTCCGCCGGACGGCACGCCTGTCATACAGTGTACAGCTATGAAATGTAATGATTATTCCTAGGTTCCCTGAGCTAGAGATAACGAACATTGGTCAGCCGCTATCGGAACGCTATGAGTCTCTGTAGTAGTCCGTGCCGCGCCCAGAGCTATCAAATGCGGTCAACAAACTCTCGACCGGTGCACGTAGGCGATTGGAAATACTGGTGTACGGTTTAAGTAGGTCAACGACGGTGTCGTGTCCTTCCTCTCTCGCGGTATCCAGTGGGGTCTGAGCAGGAACTCCTCTCCGCGGAAGTGATCTTATATTCGCGTCAGCTTTGGCCTTGAGTAATATCCTGACCGCATTCTCATGACCATTCATTGCAGCGTAATAAAGCGGCGTGATGCCGGACACAGTCTTTGCGTCGACTCTCGCTTTGCCTGTATCGAGTAACAGCTCTAGCACAGCGTCATCTCCGCGGGAAGCTGCTATGTGCAACGGAGTCGACTTGTCGAAATCTTCCGCATTCACATCGGTAGCGTCTGTATTAAGCAGAAGACGAACGACGTCCTCGTAACCTCTTCGCGCCTCTTGACTGAGCGATGAAAAGGGGCCCCACGATTCACCTCCTAGAACGGCTGCGCTTAGGGCTGTCCCTCCCAGGTTCGGTGATGGCTTGTTGACATCCAATTTGTCTCCCCCTTTCTTAAGTAATAGCTTTACCGCGGCTGTATGTCCATGTTTGGCTGCCATATAAAGCGCTGAACCATGCTTGTCTGCAAAATCGATCTCGGCTCCTTTGTCAATCAGTAGTTTAAGTAAATGTCGATTGCCATTTTCAGCTGCAAGTAACAGTGGTCTCCGGCTTCCGGGGAGACCCTCAATCTGGGCGCCTGATTCAAGCAGCAGTTTGGCCGTGGTCACGCTGCCAGCCGCTACAGCCACTGCTAATAGCGAGTAACCCCTTGCATCAACAGAATCAGTTTTGGCGCCTGCATGCAGTAACAGCTTCGCCACAGCTTCGCTCCCACTTGCCACCGCAAATGTTAATGGTGTCCAGAGATTGCTGTCTGTTGAGTCGATGTTTACCTCATACCAATGAAGCAATATATTAACGATCTCTGTGTGGCCGTGTCTAGCAGCCCACGCCAGAGGTGTCCGCCCGTGTCTGTCTCCAGAATCAAAGTGATGTAAGAAACGCTGTGACCAGTGGTCAATGACAGAGATCGGCTCCTTAGAACTCCAATTGTCCCAGGAGTTGATGTGCTCCATGGCGTTCAGTCGATCTCTGTGGCTATCCAGTAACATCTCAACTATTTTCCTGTGGCCTTTAATGGCTGCCCATGACAGCGGAGTACGGAGATCCTCGTCATAATGGCCAGGGTCGGCCCCATTAGTAAGTAGTTGTAGAACGTCGATTTTTCTCCCCTCCTTAGCAGCGAGGAGTAAATCTTGGTCCCAAGGTGTCTTTCGGTACCGCCTTGGAAGGATGCTGGGATTACGGACGAAACGTCCATAATCTTCCGGATCTTGAAAGCCTCGGTAGGGCGAAAGACAATCGTTGCTCTGGTGCGACGACCTTTCTAGCTCTTCATCTTCGTCCGAATCTTCCGTCTTAGGGATTAGACTCTGAATTAGCTCTTCCGAAATCTGCTTGACGCAACTCAGCTTCGTTGTGTTTTTTCTGGGCTGTTGCCTGTCTGGTCTGTTGAGAATGGTAATTTCCCTTTCCACCCCGGAGTTTTCATCGAACTTTTGCGGCTGCTTGAAATGCACGGATCCAATGAATTGATAAGTCTTATTTTCAAAAGTCTCTTCTACTACTTTGACGACCAGAGCTCTGGCGATCGATTTGGCCGGGGGTTGGACTAAAATCCGATGATATGTTTCCCGTTTGAGAGAGGAACGGATCCTCACCGCGATCAAAGGGTGTACGTCTCTCCAATCATAATTCTCAGGCGAAGCATAAGAGGCGGGAAATATCTTCCAGACCCCGATGACATTCCCCTCTGGGTCCACTTGCAGGGAAGGCGGTTGTTTAGCGTGGGATGCAGTTTCACTCTCGGATGTAGGATTGACCTTGTCTGAAAAGCTTGGCGGCAACGAAAGAAGCCTTGCGGGGCACCAACTGGCACCGTCGGACATCGTAGGCAGGTTGTGGAAGAGGTGGCCATATTCCACACTCCCAATATGTTTGATAACCCTTTCAAAGATGTCCTGCTGGTAAACGTTCTTGGCTTTTTCGGATGCAGCTGGTTCATCCTCCAATTCTGTAGTTACTTCATCCTCAGGTTCGACAGCAGCGCCGACTAGGAGTGCTGAAATGGTAGCCATGTCTCTGGTCCAAGATGTATATCGAGACCTTAGCACGCAAAGGAGGTCGTCCACTCCTTTAATAGTTTGCGTTCTAAGCCTACGAATGATCCCACTGACAACCGTATGGCGAACTGTCTGGGGATCGCGGAGAATGTCATCGTCAAGGTCCTTTAGAACATGGCTTCTCTCTCCTTTGAAGAGTACCTTCACAATACGCGACCTTGCCAACTCCAACGCAGTCCAGCCACGACTAAACCATGGCGACATGGCAATTGCCAGGCAAGCTGTCTCGGCATCCATCCATGGGAGATCCCGCAAAAAGCAATCGTGGACCAAGGTGACTTCTGCCTGTTCGTAATTTGCTTGCATGTTTTGAATGGCCAGAGATCGGGCTGCCCTATCAGTAGGCATGCATATTGTATCCCACCATATCCCTTCGCACCCAAGCTCACATGCAACGTCTCTAAAGAAATTGAAAAGACATCTATTTACTCTACCATCTTGCCTATTTCCAGTTCCAGTACCGTCAGACCAGACATGCGAGATCGCCATGAATTTCTGATGCGGTTGGATGACCCTCCGTCCGTACAACTGCCAGGCGGTAGGCCGTTTCTCCTCCGCGGCATTATTCAAGGCATCATCCGGGAAAATGTCTGCATGAGGGATCGGTTTACAGGCAACATCGGCGCAGTAGCGTGACTCGTGACGTTGCTTTACCGACGTAAAATTGAGCAAAGAGTACTCGCAAAAGTCAAAAGTGCACCGGTCATGCTTGGTTTCGGTAGCTTTGCGATCTTTCTTGTGGCAAAACAGAATGTCCAGCCTTTGATCATCAGGTGGAAACAAGATTTGAAGCTCGTGTTCCTTCCCAGCGGAAACTCTGAACAATGGCCCACACACGATTCGGACAGAATTCGTAAAGTTTTGTGGCCTTCTCAATGGCTTCAAGTACCTTATCGTCGTCAAAGTGCTCAGTCTTGAATGTCATCTTGTCGTGGCCACTGTCCTTGATCTGATCTTGAAGTATGGTTCGGGGGGAGAAGCGACGCCGAAAGGAGATCTGCGTACGATATTAATTCCGTTCGACAGCATCGTTTATTTCGATTCAATTCAAGGCTCCGGAGTGACATATTTAGAGTAACGACGATGACAATTGAGGAGGATAATGTGATGTAGCCCTTGAGGAGACAAGGCTGAAAAGAAAGCCGCCACCCACGAGCACGGATCCGTTTCGCGTTCGTTGCCATTCGACGTTCCCGAAAAGCGCCAAGATCCCTTTGGAATGCCGCGTGACTGAATGCAGCACGGCACGTATCAACTTGAATCCTAGAAAGTCTCATCTAGAAAGCTAAGAACTCCATTCAACACCTTCAGCCCCTCCTGTTATTCTGCAGCGAAAGGATTCTAATCTACATAACCGCCTTTCAAAAGACTCTAGGCCTTTTACTTGCTTGAGAATTTAATTTCGGTAGAAATGGCGCAATCGCACTCTTCGATGTGAGTGAACCATGTCTCAATATAGCGTTCAAGAAGTAAAGCCGCTTTCACGACTTCAAATTTTTTGCACATTAAATGTTTGAAGTATTCCGCTCATTCAAAAATGCAGAGGTTCTCTTCAACCGTTGCAGCTTTCGCCGCCGAAAGTGGCCATGACCTTGCTTGCTTTGACCTTCGAAACCGTTCAGCAATCTCTTGCCGGGCTCTCTGGCCGCTCCTTGACTCCGGTCAGCTTCTCATGTGGCTGGCCTGGCTACGCTCTGAAACTTGTATTGACCACTGTCGGCAAGACCCGTCTCATGCCCGAGCCTGACGTTCAATGCACAGTTATCAATGTTTCAAGCGGCATAGCCAAGCAGAATAAGAGCTGGGTACTGGGCCGCGTCGTACGTGATTACAACAATTGGATGCCGGAGGTGGTTCAAAATGCTGTAAAGGAAAATCTTGCTGAAGCCCTTAGCTTTGACCAGACACGGGAAGAAGAGCTCGCGCTTGAAGAACGTAGGAACCCGCGCCCGGTAACCCTCAGGAAACAAGCTGGCCTTGTTGTATCCGTCTTTCGCACGTCCAATAGCGATAGCAAGGGAAAGTGCCCCGTTCACTGGACCTATTACGCCGGCCTTACTACAACGATCTTGCAGTTGTTGATTGCCATCATCCTGTGTACTATCTACAGGGACGCTTCGTCGTTTTCTATCCTCTCCATCACCGCCGTCGGTACTGGCATTGCATATATAACAGGCGCCCTTCCTCAGTGGACAGATGAGAAATGGGCAGGCCGGGCACTGTCGAAGGCAAAGACGATTGCCCTGACACGGGGCGACGGCGCGCAGCACGTAATCATCATTTTGAGTGAGACGGGCGTACTAGATCTGGAAGATCTCGCAAACGGCAATTCAGAGATCACCATTACTTGGCTGACTCGGATCTGGACCGGAATCTCGGTCCTGCTGTGGGCAGGGTTGAGCGTCGTAGTCACCACTGTCTCGAACAGACGAGCGTGGTTCCTGCTTATGATCGGCGGTCTTGGGTCGTTGCAGAATCTCCTCGCAGCACAAGCCCCTCGACGACCCGAGAACTTGGGCTTACATCTGGATGTGGACTACAAAGCAAGAGTTATCCGCAATAGGAAGGTCATGCTAGCGCTATTGGCCCTGGAGGACGAAGTTCAAGGAGCCGGCGCGAGCTTGGTGGATATATTTTTCCCACGTGGTATTAGGCAAGATGAGAAAAGCGAATGGGCGAAGAAAGGGAAAGTGTTCTAATTGGTGGAAACGAAGCCTGTAACTGTGCGCACATGCGTGTCGGCTGCTACTCGTCAGAAAAACTCATCTCCCCTCGAGCCTCCGAGCTAAAGTTTAGCTCTTGAAGGTGTGGAACAGGTGAAGATAGCAGCAAGAGCGTAGTCGAGCACTGTCACCGGATTGATTGATCTTGCCTCAACGCCATTGTCCGAAACCAGATTGTAACTAAAAAAGGAGAGCTCACTTTGGCTAAGCTCTCTTTCCAGCCACACTTCCATCTGCCCATTCCTCGCTGGCGCAACTTTCGCCCTGAAGTTCGGAAAGTTAATTTTTTGGTAAATTTTTCCCAGCAATGTCACACATGTATGCCACGTTAGCAAGCAGTATGGATTGGTCGCCTTACTTGCCACTGAAACAACAATAATTATTTCTGATATCCTAACGTTCAACGTATTTAACTTACTTGTCCGCTTACGAATAAAGAGACAAATCGTTATAGCCATTAGCTAGAGGCATATGATTATAGAGTGACGCACGTGTCGGCTCCGGTCAAAGCAAGGTCCGACCCTGGAATCAAGATACCCGAGTGCTTACTTATCACAAGAGAAGCTATACAACGTCAGTAGCGGACTTCGGAGCTCTTTAAATGTGTTTTGTCTTACAAAAGGGTTATTGCATAGTCAAATTGCAGATTTTCTACGACCAGGCTAAAACACTATCAACGACTTTAAGCACAATGGGGACGACAACGCCGCCAACATCGTACACTGACTCACTGTTCGGCTCTGTCAAGGCCTCAAACCTCTCTTCCGAGACACTCTCTTGGCTCTCATGCGTCCTTTATGCCCTGGATAAAAAGGACCTTCGGGCCTATTGCAGTTTCATGACATCGAATGTTACAATCACATTCAACAATGGTGAACAAACTCAACCGAATCTCAATGGTATTGAAGCCGTCAAAGCGGGTCTTGCAAGCTTCTGGCAGGGTTTCAAAACTATACGCCACGAGGAGATCTGTATGTTCGAGTCAGAGTCGACCGTCATTCACGAGGCTCTGAATCATTATGAAACACTTGATGGGCGGACAGTGACTCTGAGGGCTGTTGCAGTAATGGATCGCGACGACCATGGCTTGATTGAAAACCTGAGGATTTACAGTGATCAGAGCGCACTTTGGCAGTCTTGATTTCAAACTAGTTTGTTCACCTTTTAAATTTTCCTGGTACCTGAAGATTGGAACAGATTGATATTCAGACCTTGGCTCCTAACATCTGGATATGATCCTTAATATTGTATGGCCATACAATTCAGCTTTTTGGTCTGTACGATTTTGGTGACCCCTAAAGCTCATGCTAACGAGAGTGTTCATGGCACTTGCTTATTTCGTCAACCACTTTTCCCGAACCCCATTCCAAACAGCACCGACTTAGGATGTCAGTACTCTTCCAACGATGTTGGCAATTGGTGAAGGAAAATTCTCTCACAATATGCAGGTAGCCATTTTGTGAATTGCTACACACTGGTGAAATTACGGTTCAGTTCGGCGTTGCTTACATGTTTTCATCCTTCAAGGAAATGAATGTCCAGATCTGTGAGAGAAGCCGAATGTCAAAGACCAGATCAGGGCCCCACATCTTATACCTCCTTGCGCCGTTTCCAACACCAAAACTAGTGGTATTTGGATGCCTCTCTTTCACCAATGAGATTCAAGTCGGGTTCGCGAAGCATATTTACACAAATGTTAGCTCTGCCTCCTTTTTGTCTCTCGATCATAATAAATCTGATCACGTCCCCCAAAGCTTCTGCCGCTTTCATGGCTACCTTCCCAGGGCCAAGATCTACACTCCCAAACCCGAGACCAGCTGCAAGTTCGCTTACAATTTGTCTTGCTCCGTCGTCATCGCCCGCCGGGAAAATCTGAGCGTCTGACTGGCGGAGGGATTCAGCAGAGGTATCTAGCGCTTCCATGGCGACAGTGTTGAAAGCTTTGACGACTCGAGTCTTCGGAGCGTTTGCTTGTAGCACCTCACCAAGTGAGGTGTCGAACCAACGGGACTTGTTCTCGTCCATGACCTCATTCGCATAGTCGCGATTGTTGAGATCAATAATGATCTTGCCGTCAGTTTTGGAGACGGCGTCTGGGCCCGAGAAGACTTTCAGAGGATCACGCTCACGCATTGTCCAGATGAGAATTTCCCCAAAATCCGCTGCTTGGTCAAGAGTGCCTGAGCGTGCGGAGCCTCCAGCCTGCTGAGCGGCACGCAAGGGAGCTGCAGTCGGTTCGCGACCAGCGAAAAAGACCTCATGGCCAATGGCGGCAAAACGGAGGCCGAGAGCACGTCCCATATTGCCAGTGCCGAGAACAGAGATCTTGTAGGATGATGAAGCCATATCGATTTACAAGTACTTGGAAGTTGCAAAACACGTAGCACTTCCTGGATGGACAGATTGTTCGGCAACTGCCTGAGTTCTACTGTTCTACTTTAATATGAATTCCTACAAACCTTAGATATGTTCTTGAACCAACTCTTTCCTTCTGATGAAAGCGCGTCGAGCTATAGAGCTAGGGGGCATGGAACGAAGATGACAAATTGGGTGACAAGCCACATATATGCTTAGTCAACCGTCCCTGTGATTCTCCGCCAAGATCTTGCTTCAACTCTGGGTGATTGTGACTATCAAATAGAGTTATGTGATGCACAAATTGCTCCGCATCCGGCTGCTGAAGGTGAATTGAACAAGGGTTTCGCGTAGACAGTGATAAATCGTGTATGGATGTGCGGAGGTAGCTACGACCTCGCATAAGCAAGGCACCCTCAGCTCGGTGCATTGGCAAGCTCGAATAACGCAAACCAGAGCGCAGGCTCGACTGACCATTGCAGGAAGAACGCACGATCAAGATTGGCTGGTAGGGTAGCACGACCGACTGGGACTGTATGAGAGCTTGGACTGTCCAATTTGCCAAGGGTCAAGGCTTGGCTAAGCGAAACATTCGGAAGGCCGTGGCCTTGTATGATTCAATTTGTCAAAGCCCAGTTGCTACAGTGGGCGCCGGAATGCGGTGTAAAACACAAGCAGGATGTCGATATCACTGGAGTTACATCGATCAATTCCGTAGCATCATCAAAACTCTATATCTAGTCCAAAGATAGTTCTATCGTGTCTTCACAATTTAACAATCACAACTCGTCCCACGATCTCATCCACGACCTCCTGCACCGTCCATTCCCCTCTCACAAACCTGTTCCAAACCCTCATCCGACCTGTCATCGCATCATGATCGAAACTCAAAGCGTCGACCTCCTTTCTTGCCGCCTCACTCATATTTAAGTTCCTCCGTTCGCGTTTCCTCCATTCCCTCTCCGCCTCCTCGCCCGCCCGTTTAACAAGCACATCCTCTTCCTCGCTCTTATACAAATCACACTTTTCGCACTGACTACATTTCATTCCTGGAACAGGCCGAAAATGCTCACAAAAGTGCCTATAACCCTCTCCGCCCTCATTCTCGCCCATCTTTCCGATATTCCTCCGACATAAATAGCACATGCTGTACCCGCAGACGCAGGTGAGTTTGTTGCATCCGCTAGCCTTCACGAACGCGGTGCCACAGCGCGGACATACACGCTTGACGGCGTTTGTGCGTGCCGATTCGACAGATTGCCGGAGGGAAACGAGAAGCGGTTCGTGGCAGGTATGAGGGTCGGACCATGATTTGTTGCATTTGAGGCAGGAGGAGCGGCGGCAAGATGGGTTCCGGCAGCGGAAGCGGGTTGTACGTTGAGATTGCGCAAGGTGGGAAAGGGATGTGTGAAAGAGGACCGGCAAAAGGGAAGGCCAGACGAGTTTGAGGAAGAAAAAGGCGAAGAGGAGAGTCGGGAGGAGGAACTCGCAGGCGAGGATCGCGACGATCTTGTAGTAGGTTGGCATGGGGCGGAAAGACCACTGGATTTGGCGGGCAGATTGCGGGGTGTACGTCGTTTCTGCTTCTGCGTAGGAGCAGAAGGGACAGCGAACAAGGGCAATCTGAGACTCGAAGATGGCCTTCTCTGCAAGGCGGCTTTCGAATTTATCCCAAAGCTCTTGGCCTGACTTCTGCGTTAGAACTGCTTGTTTAAGTTTTTCTGCTGGAATGTGCCCATCGCACTGCGGATCAATTGGCGCTAGACACTTCAGCGAACTGAAACGCGGCTCCACACATTGAGCCCAATTTTGGCCAAAGATTGCTTCGTTGAGGGACTTTCGGACACAGTCGAGGCATACCATGTGCGCTTCAAAGATGCAAGCGGATACGCTTTCAAAGGGCACATCGCTGTAGCAGATCTGGCATTGATAAAGTGCTTCGGCCTTCTGTGCCTCTTCCTCGTTCCAATCGATAGCTAATTGACGATCCTGTTGCTCTTGTAACTCTGCTTGCTCCTGACGGCGTTGTTGCATGAAAAGGACTTCGAGCTCTCTGTCTAGCTCGGCACACCCACTCGTCATAAGGTCTTGTTCCACCCTGCCCTTTTCCCACAGAAAAGAAGGCACTCTTTCTGCCGCTTTCCGTCTACGGAATAGAGATTGCAATGTTGACCGCCAGGACTTATTGTCGATCTCGTGTAGTATTGGACGCGCTTTTGCGTATGCATAGTTGACTTCAGCAAGTACGGCGTCGACAGCGCTCCTATTCAAAGAGCTGAATTCCTTGCAAAGCAACCTCGTGCAAGCATTTCTATATCGCTCGGTTCTGAATTGTTCTTCAGCGGGTATCAGTTCATCTTGATCCCTTGGCGGTACTTGTGTTCTTCCATTGGCCCACTCGGAATTGTAGCGATACAACTGTTCAGTACATATCTCAAGCCGGCTATTACCATCGAATCTTCTCAATAATTCTCGTAGGCAATCATATTTAATCCCTGGGAAGACATTTGCTAGAATCTTAAGATCCTTGTTCAGCGCAACGGCGCCATCTTCAGATTCTGTCGTCTCGCTCAGCAAGGTCGACGACGAGGTATTCTTCGCACGAAATTGGTTGATACGTAGCACTTCAGTCAAAGTGGAGCGAGGCGACAGCGCCGGTCTCGTGGATGATTCGGACTTAGGGGTGCGTCTGGGCGATGAGGAAGTGCGCCACATCACAATTGAGGATGACGGAATGTATCGACATCTTCTGGATGTTGAGCATGCCGATGTCTATTAGATGTGAAGGCGTAAGGGATGGCGCCTGCCACGGGTGAAGTCAAAATGGTCATGCAGAACCAGAAACGTGTCGAACCATTTTTGGCCGATCGCTTCGGTGGTCCTCCACTCACAGGGAGTCTGCTCCTAGCAGGTTGCGCCCAAGAAATTTTCGGTTAAGATCTTCGACCATGAGTTTTTCGAATCCGCAAAAAATTGCTTCATTTCCGTGGTGTAGTGACCTTGGTCCTCCGCAGGATCTTGATGCGTAGCTAGAGAGAGGTAAAAAAGGAAACAAAGTCGTTCTTGTATTGGGGCTCTGCATTGTGTTAGACATTATCTAATCGTCCAATGTTCTGGGGTGTGCTTACCAACCGGGATTTGAACCCGGGACCTGTCACATTGGTACCGCCGTTACCGGCTGGTAGGAAGTTGAGTTACCCGAAGCGACAATCATACGACTAGACCATTGAGCCGAAGATGACTTAATTCTGTGCGCCTGAACGAGCACATTTGTGGGGCATTTAGCCTCTCCAAAAAATATATAGGACCTTCCAGATGCATTCTTTGTACCTTTTCCACCTGTATCACTTCATGAAGCTATTTCTAAAATTCAGCACCAAGCAAGGGATGACACTAAGTTGAAATAAAAACAAGTCTCATTCAAAAACCAATGCCGTGAAACTCATTCTAGATACTCATTTTGACCAAATGTCACAATTTTGGCTTCGGCTGTCCCAGCAGCTCAGCACCAGCACCAGCAATGCAAAGCTTGCCAGTTTCTTTGACCTTTGTCTGGAAAATGACAGTGCTACCCTCCTTCCACATCTCTGTGACCAGTGTCTCGCCTGGTATCACGGTACCTGCAAATCGAACCTTGATGTTTTTGAACAATCCAAAGTTTTCCACGATGTGCTTACTGCTGAAGCCAAAAAAGCATAGACCGTGCAAAATGGGATCTTTGAAGCCACCGACTTTGCTGAATTCTGGGTCGATGTGCAAGGGGTTCCTGTCGCCATTAAGCCTGTAAAGTGCGGCCTGGTCGTCGCTGGTCTTCTCTTCTCGGACGGCATCCGGAGCTCGCTTCGGCGTTTGGTAGACTGCTGTGGCTCGGCCACGGTTGCCACCCTTCTTCGGACCATTGAAGCCACCTGAGCCTCGAATGAATGTCGTTGATTCGTTGTAGAAGAGGTCTTCGCCCGTGTTAACATCCTTCGTCACTGTACCTGTGACAACTACTGCGGCCTTGCCCTTGTCAACAACCTCAACAAGCTTGGGATATGATACCGTCTTTGCCTTGGTCGGAATCGGGAACTTTCTGATTTCGAGGTATTGCTCGCCGTGCAGCAGCATCATGGGTGAGAAGTTTGGCACAATGTCATCCATGGAAAATGGTGCCACAGCGCTGAAATAAGGGATGACACCGAATGACGGAAGGACCTGGAAGTCGTCGTTGCCTTCAAAGACCAGTGGTAGTTGTGTTCGTTTCGCACCAATGGAAAGGTTGTAAAGAATGACTTCTCTATCGTCATATGCAAATTCCGTACCGTCTGCTTCGGCAGCCTTCGCCTTCTCAATGGCAGCATTGTAGTCTTCACTTGACGCACTGGAAGACTTGTTGGATTTGTTCTCCATGTTGGCCATGATTGACTTGAGACCGCTTTGTTGGTCTGATGGATGATCTGCCCGACCATCATCAAAATTTGTGATGACGTTCCACTTCTCGAGCACTTGCTCGGGCGTCAGCTTCACATCAATCGGGAATGCGTAGCCACCAGATCGCTGCCATCTAGTCTCCGCTTGCCAACCACTGCCGACTTCAAACAGCAGACCCGTTGGGGGATCGGGCATCTTATCGGACACCAGCACCAGTACGAGAGGAGCAACATAGTCAGGCTTGAATGCTTGCACCATCTCTTCCGGCATGACGGTCCTTGTCAACTGAGTTCCTGCGTTTGGTGCGATCGTATTTACAAAGATGTTGTTCTTTCGGCCTTCCAAAGCAAGAGCACGGGAAAATCCGAGGATGGCGAGTTTCTACGGGCTGTTAGCTGACAATCTCTGCTGTGATGTTTGAGTTACTTACTGCTGCAGCATAATTTGCTTGACCAAAGTTGCCATAAATACCACTCGTGCTGGTGGTGTTCACGATTCTGCCATACTTCTGTTTGATCATGTATGGGTAAGCGGCCTTGGTACACTTGTAGGTGCCCTTAGCGTGCACATCCAAAATGATGTCCCACTGTTCATCAGTCATGTTGGCAAATGCCTTGTCTCGAAGGATACCAGCGTTGTTGATGAGGATGTCTACCCGACCCCACTTGTCTATTGCTGTCTTGATAACGGCGTCACCGTCGAGAACATTGGCCTTGTTGCCAACGGCCTCACCGCCCAATTTCTGAATTTCTTGAACCACAGTATCGGGGTTCATAAGATCGTTGACGACGACTTTGGCACCGCGCTTGGCCAACTGTAAGCAGTATGCTCTGCCAAGACCAGCGCCACCTCCAGTGACAACAGCAACTTTGCCGTCGAACCTAATGTCTTCGCCTTGTTCGTTGTCGCCCATCTTCATCGATTCCTCCAACTTGGTCATCATATCTGCAACACCATCTGGATGTTCGCATTCAGAAAAGTCTCTGACGTCCGACCATTTTTTCAAGATTGAGCCTGGTGTCAAGCTCTCGTTTGCCTTCAGAAGGGCACCCTTCGCTCTCTCCCATCTCAGCTGGGCCATGTGGCCGCCACCACATTCAAAGATGCAGCCAGTGGTATTGGTGTTCGAGGAGTGGGTAAGCACGGCAACAAGAGGGACGATCCATTCAGGTTTCAGCACCTCAAGGACCTCAGGTGGCATCACTGTGGCAGTCATTCTGCTGGCAGCAATAGGTGCAACAACATTGCATAGGATATTGTACTTCCGGCCCTCCTTCGCTAAAGTTTCTGTGAAGCCAACTTGGGCGAGTTTGGCAGCGGAGTAGTTGCATTGTCCAAAGCTGCCGAAGAGACCGGCTGCCGAAGCAGTATTGATAATACGACCATACTTCTGTTTTCGAAAATGTGGCCACGCAGCTCGAGCGCACTTGTACGCTCCTTTGACGTGAACTGTGTTGATCAAGTCCCAGTCTTGATCCTTCATGTTCTTGAATGATATGTCTCTCAGAATGCCAGCATTGTTCAGCAAGACGTCAATACGGCCAAAGTTTTTGATGGCGGTCTCGATGATTTTATCGCCATGTTCGACGCTGTTATAGTCTGATACAGCCTTTCCGCCAGCGGCCTTTATTTCTTCGACAACCACATCCGCAGCCTCCTAGCTGTCAGTTAAGCGCTTAGCGAACGGAGCATGTGACAGACCTTTGTCCCTGCACCCTCTCCCTTGAACGAGCCACCAAGGTCATTTACAACGACGTTAGCACCTCTCGAGGCGAAGAACAGCGCATATTGCTTTCCTAGACCACCACCAGCGCCCGTGACGACAACGGTTTGATTGTCAAATCTCAACTCCTGCACCATCCTGTATCAGATTATCCAACGGTCAAGCAGCTCAAGAGGTGATGCCTTTGAAGGTTTCGAGCAAGTGGACGATGGAAGTAGATGGGCAGCAGGAGAATCTCAACGAAGATAAGTAAGAATAGTAAGGGTTTGTATGTTGAATTGCTGCGCATGAAGAAGAGTCTCACGAAGTGAGAAGCGATAGCAATAACATATGACGCTTCCTGGCCAAAGGCCGTCGCGGCTTGTGCTCGACCCCAGAGGAAGCCTCGGCTCTTTTGAGGGTCACGTGCATGAAGGCCATCGAGCCATTCCGAGCTCATTCCTCGGCGTCGGCCAGTGAGCACGGCAGTCGCGCAGATCAAGCTCTGTCTAGCACCCCACAACCTGGAAGTGTACGCGAAAGCGAGCTGTTTTGAGCAAAATCTCGGACATGTGATTTTCGTCAGGCCCGAAGAACCGTCAACTGCGCCTATGTAGTAAATTATTGTTCACAATTCCCTACAGTCCGTGGCATATGTCAACTTTACCCAGAATGAGACACAACTGCCTCCTGTTGATTATCACCCAGCATGCTAGCATTAAATCAATCTTTGACTGCTCATTAGGTGCTGGTGATGCTTTCTTCCCAAATTTTTTTTTTGCACGATCTTCCCGTCGCTGTCCGTACTAACGCCTCGTAGACCGCGATTTGCTATTCTGCCAGACAAGGGTAGAAGACATTACTCAAGTACACATTCAAGGCTATCAATTTGCCTGAAGTACTTTGATATCCAAGTCCACAGAGAGGTCACTAGCAAGGCTGAGCTATAGCACCTTTTGGCCCCCAACCTGATGCAAAAACCGCGCATCAAAAGAGCTTCAGTCGCGCCTGCCGCATTCGCTTCACTAACCAATTCATAGCAAGCAACGTGAAACCCCATTGAGAATCAAGTTGTCAGCGCCCAGCACGGCGCTCAGCACGCTTGGCTTAGCGCCTGCCATGAACTCATACACGTTGCCGCCGCGTGTATTGCGCAGATTGCATCACGACCGCATCACACAAAAGTCGACTCGGCGACAACGAGGTAGGCGGAAGTGGGAACGTAGTCGACCAAGTGCTGAAGGAGTGTGAGCGGACAAGGACAAATTTCGCGGTCCTGAATTCTTACAGAGGAATACCAATCATTCAGAGCTTTCACATAAACGAAATACAGGTAGAGCAGGAGTGTGATCAGGTATGGGGTCGTGGGTGATATAACAAGATGAGAGGAAAGTGTTTGAGGATTGGTATTCTCCTGGGCATAAAATTGACAGCGTGAGATCGAGGAGCAGCATTTTCTGGCCTTCAAGGTGTGCTCCAGAAGGAAGGATGCGGAGGAGGAGCAGTTGGCGTTAGATGTGGAAGGGCAATGCCGGATAACGATATTGGTAAGGACGTAAGGTGACACAAGTTGACAGACGCCAGGTCTCGCACGGCTCGCCAGTCAGAGTCTGAAGACATTAACAGCTCAGCATTGAAAAACGATATCTCCTCTGCTTCTAATGGCGTATTTTCCATTTCGCTTGCATCACAAGCGCTGTGGATAAATTCTTGAGCACTTACAATCCAAATGAAGCATGCTCTTCGAAAGAAAGCTGCGATCAAACCATCACTCGACGTGCGGTGCAAGCAAGAGGGTATGATTGTCTAAGACATTAATGGTACAGCAACCCCAGGATCAACGAAAAGATAATTGAGTACAGCGCTTGATTAAATCGGTGGCAGAGGCTTGCAATCCCATGTCTCGGAGGTTACCGATAGTAATGATCGTTAATTGCATGACGCTATACAGAAGTCATTGAGCAGCAATGAGAGATGGCAGACATAACTTTGATCAGTTCCAGTAGAAGACGCAGGACGTTGGACCAGCTGTACGTATAGCTCAGTCAAGACTGATGGATCATCAATATTGACGAAGCATTGTAAGCTTCGATGATTTTACGTGCTCAAACGCCACGTAGGAATGGCATGCACGTAGGTGGACAGCATAGGAATCGAGTGTTCAGTAACCAATGACCACTGGTGCAATTCTGGCGTTTGGGCAGCAGTGCACTCCAGGTCACATGAATTAAGCGCTGGGTAATATCACCCGAGGAACAACATCGTTTTGCAGTACTCTCAGGACGCTCAGGCGGCGACAAGCGTTACTTCACAGATGCATCCTGCACCTTGTATATGCAATGCAATGCAGTGCGGTGCAACTACCTGAATTGGTCGTGCATTGATCACAGATTAGATCAGATCATGCGTACCCAACCTCATAACATCCATCACAAATAATAGCTACAAAGGGTCCTCAAACACGGCTTTTGGGTATGATTCTTTGTACATACGATATAGACTGGCAGTACTACACTGGTGCGTTGATCTTTATGCAGCGTTACTGCAGCAGGTGAGACCAACACTGCGACTTCACGTGCTATACCTCAAAGGTAGCAAGGATCCATGATTAGACGATTCAGCGGAAGCGGGCTTGCCCGCCACGACTGTCGACATGCTAACAAGCTGAGAGTGCTATCAGGACTCAACGCCGCGCAACGTTATGTACTTTTGGGACGCTTCTGATACGGCGTGCCGTAGGTATGTGGTCTGCTAGGGTAGGTTGTCCGTCATCCTCGGTACCATGCCAGGGGACAGCATCTCTCCGATCATATTCCTCACCGAATTTCGCGGCACCACAACGTCTGGAAGTCGGCGAATGCATCCACTAGGGTTCGTTGTTCGACTCGCGGAGATTGGTCGGGGAACTGTCCGGACTCTTTAGTCAAATACCCTGGCTCTGAAAAGGGTAAAATTTAGGAGGAGCCAACCCGAAAAGAGCTTGCGAGTTGCGATTTGTCGAAGTACATCTGCCTCACTCGATGACATGTGTCACTTTGCATGAAGTCCTGGCAAGCATCAGGCCTGTTTTCGATCCGAACCAATGAAGAGGCCGGTGAGCTTTGGCATATGCAAACAAGGGGACGTGCTCGCGTGCTCATTTCACGCCCGCCTTTGGTGCTCCTGGCGGAAACTCTCTCCAGCAGCATGTACGTCCCGTGTTGTTCAGAGTAATCAAAGATGTCCGTGAACAGGGGGGTCAACAAGCCTGAATGACGCTGAAATGAAGTAGATAAGCGACAAATTTGGTGGTAACAATGATCATTGTATTGCATATAAGCCGTATAAAAGCTCACCGACCGTCAGATTACGGGGTGACCAAACATGTCTTTTGGAACAGCATACGCTTTGGGATTAAGCTCGACACCCGTCATTACACTCAAGCAGAAGTTTGTCGGATTTGGCCCAAGTGGATTTGGCGTCCCTGGCGGCCAAACCAAAACCCTTCTTGAAACTCTGAGCATTCATCTAAGAAGACTCGACCTTCTTGAGTTGGACCTCACTATTGCAATTAGCCTTTACTGAAAGCTTTTATGGGCATGAATGCATTGAGGCACGAGTAACCACTTACAAAATGAGGGTAGCATTTGGTGGGATCAATCCAGGGAAGCCTCTGCATGGGGTTTGTCAGTCAGCGATCTTTTGGGAACAGTATCTTGCTGATGCAGCATTGTCGAATGCTTAATTCGAGGATGATGGCAATTTCGAGAAGCCATGAATGTTTCCCAGTGGTAGAAGATGCTACGAACCTCTCCTTGTATGCCATATGCCTAAACAATTTATTAGTACTAAAATGCACAGGATTTCGCGAAGGAAGTAACGGGGATCGTGCATAAGCGAGAACCCCGTCAAACTCACCCTGGAATCGTCAGGACGGCTCGCTCTCCCAAGGACATTGTAGGAACACCTTCGTCCCAACCTAGAAGCTCTTTTTTAGGGTTCAGCTCTTCAGCGATCGTTTCCTTTGGTACCTTGAATTACACGACCAACGCCGATGCGTGTCTTGAAGTCGCCGCGTCCCACCGAGCTATCGAACCTGTACGGCCTCGTCAGGAAAGCCGAAGAGATATGACACGCCGTTTACTCACTGTGCTCCTCGGTTGTTTGGGGCAGATGGGTCGAACAGCCATCCTAGAAATATGAGCAAAGAAGCCCTTCCATAGAGGCAGCACCACTCGCCAGTGTACTCCATGATGACAGTGTCACCGGATTTGGGATACGTCTTGCCGTCGCCAGCCGAAATCATATCCTTCTTGAGAGACATTTTGTCTTATCTAGTGCTGGCTGGTTCAGATGGAAGATAGTGACTTGGAAGGAGAATGAAAATATTCAAGTGAATGTATTGCTACCGATATTTGAAGGAAAGCACGTCAGTGGTGGGGTTCGAAGATTAAGTTCAGAGGCTTGCACAAGTTTTTGTGGAAATAGTGCAAGAGCGACCGACTACCTGTATTTGATCTCCTGCAGCTGGTAGTCTGACTTTGTATTTGGGGGTGTTTGACCAAGGTGCAAAGAAAAGGAATAGCTGACACGTTCAAGCACTTTCATCTTGATGAAGTATTGCTGATCTTCCGCTGACCAGCGAATGCAATCGGCTCACAATACTTGTGTACTGCATTGCGAGCCGTGCACGACTTGCTGTAAGCACGTGAAGAATTCCCAATCAGATTGCTTCTACATCGGAAGGGAATACCCGCTTAAGCTTGCTGAGAAAATTAATGCACGTCTCGAACAGCTCACCGAAGTTTTAGTTTTGGACCGATTCAGTTGATGCCACTGTGCAATTCATCTCGAAAGCGATGGCGATGCACGGCATTCGAAAAAGGAATTAAAGCTTTGCTGTGAGTAGAGCATCAAACAGGGACTGGTTCCTCAAAAGGAAGGGTGAGGCTATTGAA
This sequence comes from Herpotrichiellaceae sp. UM238, assembly GCA_000315175.1. NCBI lineage: Eukaryota > Fungi > Ascomycota > Eurotiomycetes > Chaetothyriales > Herpotrichiellaceae > Herpotrichiellaceae sp. UM238. Next base: position 74,880 of record AMYF01000002.1, on the reverse strand, counting down.
CCTTGTCAATCCTGTAACGGGTTCACTTAAACAATTCTGACCAAGAACGGCCATATCTGTTACCAGTCTGTGATCGAACGCAAATTAACCTTTGCACCTTATGGCAGCCGTAGTTGTGACCTTATTCGAACGGCACAGTCGTTTTTCCTATTCCTGTGTTTACCTATCTCAACTTTCGGCACAATAACGACGCGACATTGTCCAAGAGCACAACATGTTTGCTTTTAGTGCAGTAATTTGTGGCTTGCGGCTCCGAGAGCATGGTACACGAACTCTGCATGTGCATGGAGCCGCGCTTTTGTCAATGTCAACCCCGGCAACTTGCAATAGATCTAACCATTGAGATTTTCGGGATGCAACTATTGTCGACTTTATGACCAATAAGCATGTCCAGCTTCGCGTTACCTTTTGCCGGATAGGTAATTAACGGCAATGCCATCCATGCAGAAAAGCTGAGGATTAGGAGCTTCCGATCAGGGCCTTTGTTCCGGACGCTCACCCGCAGAAGGAAACTTGCGCGATCCACCGTTTTCGTCTAACCCTGACTTCTAGCATGTGACTAACCCACCAACTGGTTCCGAAATATGCATCTCGGAATTATTTGAAGACAGAGCTTAAGTTCGCCGTTCTTGGCATTCTTCCTGCACTAGAGCTCACAAGCAGACTCGAACAGGCCCGGCGGAGTCAAGTCGCTGCACAGTCCGGTGCATTTTTGACCTCACTGTCCACGCCACCTCTGATGCGGCGCAATAGAATAGATTATCATTTCAAGCCAAATCTCGTCGTTAAATCGAAAATCTGGTTGTCGACATGCGCTACGACGTGCTATGACAATATACTGCTGGCTCCAGGTCCAGGATCAAACCGCTTTCGGAGGTGACGGTCCAGGCAAGCAGTCGATCAATCCGTCCGGTGAGAAATATAGTATGGAGCTTGAAGGTTTTCTGGAGAATTGGAAAGGCACCTAAGTCGATCATATGTAGATACAATCCATGAACCAGGATCAGCCAATGGTTAAGCATCCTCGCAGCGCTCGCTCCGTCAATCATCATCAACATAGCGGTTCGTGCGGCGTACTTTTGAGGGTCGCATGATCCACAATGTTACTCACTGCTATTAAATGTGTGGACAAATTTGGAAATCGTTCATCACCTGCGTTTCCTGGCGGATCGACATGAGTAAGGTACGACAGGGTTGTGATTTTATTGCGCTCGAGGAAAGGTATCAGCTTGTCGTAGTTTGTGCCAATGTGTGAGATGCCATGACTGTCGTCCGAGAGACAGAACCTGCCGTTTTGTTGAAGGAATGCCTATTGACTTGGGTCAGATCGATTGAAGATCCGCAGCTGTGCTCTCTCACCTGACAAATCTCAGACTTCGGATAGGGCTCATCCATTCCCTTGCGAAGTGCGGCCGTGTTGATCTCCACTACACCGCCGTAAGATGCAATGAAGTCTAGGTTTCGGAGTATTCTGTACCAGACGTTTGGCATTGACGGCCAATCGACGTTGAAGTTTGAGCTTTTGAGACGTATCAGATCGAAATGGCCGACGACCGGCGGACGTAAGGCTTCGAGCATCTCCAGTTGCTCGTCAAAGTATTGCTCGAAGAGCTTTTGATCTGTGCCGCCAGCCTTTCCTCGCGCCAGATCATAGCCTGCTTGATCATAGTCAATCGGGACACCTCTGACGTGATGTATAGAACCCACGAAGAAATCAAATTGATGCGCTTGAAGAGACTTTCGAACCAATTCAAGGGAATGTGGCCCACACCAGTCGCTCTCAAAGCCAATAGGAAGAGCGATCTGGCCGCGATATTTCTCACGAAGCTCTGTAGCTGTTTGAAAATATCTTGCCTCGTTATCAAGCAGCGACTCAAATGTAAAACCAGCTTCGATTTCTTCCGGATATCGATCTTGATTATGATGAGGCATATGCTCGGTCAAAGCAAAGACTTTAAAGTCCTTCAAGATAGCAGCCTTGATCACATCCTCCAGAGAGTCTACAGCATGCCCAGGACAGAATTGCCCGGAGTGGCTGTGGTGCGAGAATGGCATGCCTGCTGTGCACAGGCTGATGGCATTTGAGGTAAAGCCGTAGAGCTCTTGGGATTAGTTGATCTCCTTCCGCACCATAACTTTACACGGATAACTGTGTGCGACAACGATGCGTGAGCGAAAACGAGAAGTGACAGTAGAGTACCGCAAAGGCTTCGATTGGTCCCTGGGAAAGATTCGTGGTGAAAGCAAGCGATACGCCGATGAGCACGTCAACCAGGGAAAACAGGGTCTTGGCCAAATGTCCAACGTGATAAACTTTGCTTTCTCATGAGCCGAAACTCGTTCCGTTATCCACAGGAGTCAAAGACACATCATGTATAATTTACCTTTTACATCTGAAAGATACTTGGGGAAATCTGGCCATGTGATAAACGCTGTCGTCCATAAGGAAGCAGAAGTAGTACATGTTACTCTTCATTGTCCAAGAACCGCGGCATCCAGAGTGAAGGCAGACATCCGCTTGACTACTTTATTCAGGACGTCGAACAGTCTAAATTGATGTCCTATTCGCTGCGAATCTTCAGATGATCGTCGAGGATGTGATGATGAATTAGAGCATGCTAATAGTTGTTGAGTGCAAATGCTCTAATTCTATCAATCCCATTATCAAACGTGTTGCGCAGTCATCCGTTGGTAAATATTCCCGAAAGCCGTAACAGACTGTGCTAGAATATCGCTTTGTAGGGCTTCAGCCCGCTCGCTGCCTTTTCAACGCGAGTCAGCAGGCACAGTCAAGACTTCTAGATAGCTGCCTTCCACAAAGCCCGCCTTTTAATACTACCCTTCGCTACAAAGTCCGTTAAGACATTCTGGACATTACTACGAATCCATGGGCTACTTCTAATCATATCACCACGAACCTGCAAAAGCCTTAGAGCAAGACGGATGGAGTCGTTGCTCAGGACGGTTTGCACAGATGAGTCCGAAAACGGTGCCAGGACCCTTACCATGTGATGGCATCGGGTGTTTGCGAGAATGACCATGAGCACGCGTGATACGAGACCACGTAGGCTAGATGGTCACGAATGTGAAACACATTACACCGGACTGATACAGCATTTTGGCTTGCCGGGGTATTCTATGGGGAAGTCTCAGCGCCAGCTGGAAGGTGACAATCATCAACATTCGTTCACCTGCACTACATATAGCATGGCCGGCAAATATGCTGAAGAGAGTAATCAGTGAGAGCAGACATAAAGATTTGCGTGGGACTTGGTTCCAGTTCCCATTCACGCATCGAGCAATCTATGTGGCCGCACATTTGTATTGCGTTGAAAATTTTGATCAAAGCCAGTTGAAACAGCAGGGGATTCTTAAAAGATGTGCAGCAGCATCGAGGAGACTGTAAACGGTGCCTTCGCAAAAGTGACACGAGCCAACTGCATTCTTGGGGCATTCAATGTGATGTGTTCTCACATCGTGTTGTTGTCCGAAAGAGCGTGAATCTGGTCGCACGTTGATGGTATAGGACCTCAACAAGCTTTGCTGCACTTACGTGAACAGACACCCCTCGGAAGCTCAATAGAAGGTGAAATTAACAATGTGCCGGTGCTCGCAGTGCGCAGCGTTTGATGAGCAAACAGTGGAGCACCAGTCCTCGTTACTAGCGCAGGAGATGCATGCGCCAAGGGCATGTGCGCTTTTCTGTTGGTGTTTCGGAATTGCGCCCAACCAGTCACAAGTATTCGCGGAATAAAGGCGAACATGCCCCGTGGTCAAATTCTTCCTTGCTCGGATGCAGGCTTGTGTAGCCCTGCAGCGGAAGTAATGATGACACGCGTTGCATTTGTGTTTCGCAGCATCTGCCCAACCTTTGGTGTATTGCGGCAAAGCAGATCACTCTGGCAGTATTGAATCACTTGTGCTTGGCGGGCTTTTGGGTTTGAAGACCGAATTCGTGATGCCGGATACTCGGGAGGAAGAAAAGGAACAGTCGAAGCTGCGCATTACTACTCGCAAGCCTATGCAAACCATAATTTAAATTCTGCTAGATCTGCATAAAGAGATTCTGCATCAGAATCATAGAACATTATTTGCTGCCGCATGGTGACTTGCTACAAGCATTGGACTTCTCGACGGGCCAGCTGGGAAGCATTAAGCTGGATATTCGATATGCCGTTGTCATTCCAGAAGGAATCCTCATTCCTGAGGTAGAATCTGTCGTTTATCTTTGTTCGCTAGTAGCTCTCATGGCAGTGTACTCAGCATAGCAAATCAATAATCTGAGCAAAACCCAGCGGCTCTCCCAGATTGGAGATTGAAGCTAATCCCATCGTCACATCGTTTCTCGAGGCGCGCAGCTAGCCTTCGTCAAGCACGAGGCAGATGATCCTGGAGCCCCATCGTGCAACTTGGCGACCGCCAAAAGTGGTGGGCGAAAGGGATCATCAAATCAAAAGCGACGAGGATGTACAAGTGGGCATTTTCCGTGGCTGGACTGATATTATTGCCGATGCTGAGTGGACTGCCCTGTTGATGGTACCTGACCTAGACCAGGATCCACGACAAGCATGTCAAGCCCAAACATCGTTGGTCTAGGCGAGAATGGGATTAAAGTGGTTGTTGGACCCCACTGCAACCGCACCAGCATCGCACCAAGTAATATCCCAGCCTTCTAAGCCACTTCCGATTTCCCTGCGGCCCCTAGTGCTGCGAAGAGCGTGGTCTGGTGTGTCTCCTGGCTTCGACTGCTCAGTGCATGTCGGCTTTGATTTCGCTCTTCCCTCCCTCGCCGTTGTTAACACGTATGTCCATGACGACCTTTTTCATTTCTCGTTGAGCCTCATGCTCCGTCGACGTCGCCGTGGTCGCTGTCTCTCTTTTTGCGTCCCGTAAGATCTACCACCAGCGAGGATAGTCGATAGCCACTCCTCTTCCGCGACCTTCGACCCCCTTCAACGAGCTCAACTCACGTTTGCAAGTTCTTCTGCTTGCGTACTCTCATTGATTTTACGACCAACATTCAAAACCATTCATTACGTGTCCAACTTCTTTCATCAAATTTCATCCTTCTGGACAAGCGAAATAGCACCTCGAAACTCTTGCGACTTTCTACTGTATCACTTTCGTCCGACTTCCGCATACTGTACGTGGCTGGGCCATTCATACCCGCTCAACTGGTGCGTTTGAGAGAGCTGAGTGATCGGGAAGAGGAAGGAAACATTCGATATCTGGAAACTCGTGCTCGAGAAATTCGAGGTTCAAGACAGACTTTGGGATCTTCGATCCCGGCCGCTCATTGAAATCAACACAATTCCTGCTTTACCTCTTGGTTTGTGTCATTGAGGAGAACAGCAGACGAGGATGAGAGTCTCTTTGGTGACCATACTGTCCGGCTTAACGGCGTTTGCCTTGGCTGAGGCAATACCAGCCCCGAAGCCTGGCCAGGATGGCAAAGTCCGATACTACTTCCCCAGAGAAGTCAAGAGACAAATTGACAATAGCAATACCACGTCAGGCGCGACCCACACTCCCGCCGCTAGCGATAGTTTGGCAGACGCCTTATCGAGTGCTTTGAACGCTACACCGTCTGCTTCAACCTCAGGCACAGGTCCATCAGTCACTCCTGGTACTGATAGCTCAGGCCTGAACCTCTCGCTTGGACTGACGGATGCACTCAGTAATGCGATTCCCAGCTTCGTATCAGACAGCCCGATTGCACCCATCTCGGACTTGACGCTAACTTCTGATGCGGCGGGAAGTACCATTACTGGCGCTACCTCAAATCCTGCACCGACTGACTCCCCATCACATTCTGTTCCGCAAGAGACTAGATCTGAGGCATTCCCGGGTACTGCGACCAGCCCAGCCGTCTCCGAGAGCCTGCAAGCGTCGACTGTTACCGACCTTCAATCCTCACCAACTGCCACTGAAACACCTAGCAATCGGCAAAGCCAGAATCTGATCTCAACAGCCCTCAGCGCCTTTAGCGACGCGACCGATACCCTCCTTCCGTCTCTGAGCGGTCAGCCAACGGCATCAGACCCCGTCGCATCACAGCCGATCGCGACAGAGAACTCGAGTGCTAGCCAGTCGATCATTACCCCTCCGTCAGAGACGCCGCCAACATCACCAATCGCTGGCATTACTGGACCATCCACGGCTCCAACTGCACCAGCTGAGACTGAAGCCTCTTCTTCCACTGGAGGGCTTATTGACAACCTGACAAGCGATCTCAATACAATCCGGCCAACGTTATCGGATGCGATCATCACGCCGCCTGCCATTACAGATAGCAATACCGTACCAACAAATGTGCCTAGCCCAACCGATTCAGGCATCTCGTTCCCCACTGGTATTGCATCCACTGTTACTGGGCCAGCAAATACCGATGCACCGATCAATACCGGTCCGAGTAATACTCCAGGAGCTACGAACAGCGGCAGCCCTACAAGCACATACGCGAACACCAGCAGTGATGGTCCTACAAACACGAACACAGACACTAGCACCGGAATTCCTACCAATACCAATACTAATACCGACACTGGTCTGACGAGCACCGGCCCAACTAACACTGGCCCAACTAACACCAGCCCAACAGGGACTGGATCATCCAACTCTGAGACTGCCACCAGTGAGCCTACCAGCGCTGGCACAGCTACCGGTTCCATAACCACCGGCACCGAAAAGCCATCGAACACAGTCACTTCGGCCACTGATGTTCCTAGTGACGCTGCCACCTCGGAGTTCATACCTAGCGTCACATCTTCTACTACACCTAGCTCGGAGACTGTTCCGATTGTGCCTACGAGTGAGCCCGAGACAACAGCACCACAGACAATCCAACCCACTGCCACCAATACCTTCAAGTCCCTGACGCAGGAGTCGAGCATTGTCAGTGCTTCTTCCACTCAACCAACTGTCGGTGCACCGTCTACCAGCGCCTCTACCATCCCATCGTCCCTTCCACGAATCATCCAGCCAAACGGAGGCGTTCCAACTGCGCCTGAGAATGCGACACTGATCCAGCTTGGCTTCACATACGGGCTCAACTATCCTTTCGTTGTATCCAATTCGTGGGCTGTGCAGCAAATCTTTGACTACCTGCCTCCGGGTGTTGCACATGGTGTCAATATAGACGACAGTGAAGTCGTGATGCAATACTTGCAGCCATACAACACGCTGAGCAGGAATGGTTACATCACGACTCTGGCTATGGCATACATTCCTAGCGACAAGGTCAATCCACTGTCACTGGCGCTGCTCAATCCTAAATCTGATTTGTACAACAACCGAAACCCCACCATTAGAACACTTGTTGACATGCTGGACCCCTCGATTCCACTCCTTGCAGGCCAATCGATTGGGGACGGAAGCCCAGTCAACTCTGCCAATACTGCTACGACTTCCAGTGACGGCAATGACGGAGGCGTTGCAGGCACCGACGACATTTCCGGTGACTCTACGGTCAAACCATCCTCCATTGGCATTGGTCTTGGTGTTGTTGGAGGGGCCGCCGTGTATGGTGTCGCTATGTTCATGGTCGCCAAGCGGTACAAGAAGCGTAGAAATGCCCATCGGAGAGCAAGCAGCGTCCAGACAGCTGATACAGGTAGCTCTGGTCCTCGAGAGACCAACACTTTGATGACCGGTGCGCGACACAGCTACGGCAGCCGACAACCAGGATACTACAACGCTGGACGCGATTCGCGAAACAGTGATCGAAGCCAGCAATCAGGCCGAACATATATCTCGCCGCCTGTGATGGCTGAGAACAGTCTGGGATGGAACTGAGAGAAACCATCACGATACCCGACCTTCCTACTCTTCACACTCGATGCTCATCAAGGTCAATTTTGCATCGGGCACGATCCCTTTGCAGGGACAAACTTTTCCTTTTTCTTTTTCATTCATCTTTTGGGGAACAGTGTCTTGACGCAAGTCGAGAAAGGGCGAGAGGACTTGTGGGGATGTGCAGATGTGTTGGATAGACAGGCCAGGAGAGCTTGTACAGAGATGCTTGAATGGTGAAGATATAGTGTAGCATTTAAGTTTATGAACACAAGTACGAATGTCATTGCATGAACTTCATCTTCGTGCTACTTATGACTTTTGATTTGGCTTCGAAGTAATAAGCAGAATGCTGTGTCCCAAGCCATAGTGCGTGCGACTCCTCTGTAGCTACTTGTGAGTCCTCGTAGAGTCGCGTGCGCAAAGGACGACGCAGGAGAAGTGCCGACGTCGCAGGTCCGTACCTCAAGCACGTCATGCGCTAAAATTCAGGTCCGGCTGCCCCCGACCCACAACTTCTCCTCCCTGATCAGGACAATTTAACCTGTCCAAAGGCCAGACTTTCTACCTGCCTCGTATCAAAGGGCGCTTGTGCTACAGTGATAGCTTCAGCTTTCTCAGCGCACCTGCTCATATGCGACTCAACGTTCTAATATCGAAACTGCAAGTCGTCGAGCTTGTCCCTCCCCCTTGAAGACCCTGACTCACCTCTAGCACATCTACACCAAAATATGTCTGGGGAAAGCTCATCCTCTACACCGCCTACGGGCTCCCTCCCGAACCCCAAGCTCAATGCTCTGAGCAAGGCATTAGCCCAAGTGGACCTTGATGGCCACGACCTGCCTCCCTCACCCGCGCCCTCGAGCCCCAGGTCAGGGAGACAATATTCTATTGCCACACAGCTGGTTTATTCAGAAGGGAATGACCAGTACAACGCCAGCAGCGTGCCAATCTACCAGGTATGTCACTTCTTTTCTCACTTCTGTCCTGCAATCAAAAACCAAATCAAAACAAAACCAAAAATATACCAGAAAAACACACTAACTTTGCTCCTGCACCAGTCCGCAACCTTTAAACAAACCTCCGCAACCGGTGGCACCTCCAACGAGTATGACTACACCCGCAGCGGCAACCCAACACGCACCCACCTCGAGAAACATTTAGCAAAGATCATGCGCGCAAAAAGAGCTCTGGTCGTGTCCTCGGGCATGGGAGCCCTCGACGTTATTACCCGCCAACTACGCCCTGGCGACGAAGTTGTAACAGGCGATGATCTCTACGGCGGCACGAATCGGCTGCTCAAGTACCTCAGCACCCACGGCGGCATCATTGTGCACCACGTTGACACGACGGATAACGAAAAGGTCAGAGAAGTGGTAAATAGTAAGACAGCAATGGTCCTGCTGGAAACACCCACCAACCCTCTCATCAAAATCGTCGATATACCATCCATCGCCGAGATGGCGCACACCGCGAACCCGGCGTGTCTCGTGAGTGTGGATAACACCATGCTCTCCCCGCTTCTGCAAAACCCGCTTGAACTTGGTGCAGACATCGTCTACGAGTCCGGCACGAAATATCTCTCCGGCCACCACGATCTCATGGCTGGTGTCCTAGCAATCAACGATGAGGCGCTGGGCGAAAAGCTCTACTTCACGATTAATGCGTCTGGATGTGGCCTTGCGCCCTTTGACTGCTGGCTGCTCATGCGCGGAATAAAGACACTGAAAGTGCGGATGGACGCGCAACAAGCCAACGCGATGATGATTGCACGGTTCCTCGAGAGCGCGGGTTTCAAGGTTCGATACCCAGGATTGAAGAGTCACCCGCAATTCGAGCTACACAATAGTATGGCGAGTGGTCCCGGCGCGGTACTCTCATTCGAGACGGGCGATGTCACGTTATCCGAACGAATCGTCGAGTCCGCCAAGTTATGGGCCATTAGCGTCAGTTTCGGCTGCGTAAACTCCTTAATCAGCATGCCCTGCCGCATGAGCCATGCGAGTATCGACGCGAAGACGCGAGCGGAACGAGGTGTGCCTGAAGATTTGATTCGACTGTGTGTGGGGATTGAGGATGGAGAGGATCTGCTGGATGATTTGAGGAGCGCGTTGGTGCAGGCGGGGGCTATGAATGTTACGATTGATGGCATAAGTGCCAGAAATCCGACCCTGAGGCAGATCGATCCTGAGGAGGGCGAAAAGATCGCTGCGGATCTTGCCGCTGAGAACGAACCGTGAGTAGGGGTGTGGGAGGTGAGAGATTGGCCTGCGTCATAGGGACTGTTCGAATTCTTGCGCAAGCGAGGGCGGGTGCCGGTGATAGAGCATGATCTGTTTTCGCTTACTGTACACAGACACAGGCATATCTGGAGCTAGAGAAAAGTGAGACGGGCACAGCAACACGCTGTGATTGGTGATTACCGGGTAAAAGGGTAGCGTCGCATTGCATAGCACAGCATTCCATTCGTACTGGTATCTACTATCTAGCGGATGCCATGATTACCATGGTGGTACAAAGCAAAACTAAGAATCAAGACAAAAGAGACTTTGCATCCATGTCGGTTGTGTATCGCGCCTGTTCTACGAGCTGGGCCCGCCCTGCTTACCTGGTGTTTGTGGCTTTCACTGGGACAAGACGTTCTGCACTGCATCTCACCTCATCCATCTAGCGAGCATTCCGAGCACTAGACTTAGCCGTCCAGTCGTCCGGTCATCGTCGTCGCTCTCTCGGCTTGGGACTTGCCTTGGCGCGGCTGGGCAAATCGTCACTCTACAGTATACTACCCGGGCTTATTCCGCCATAAGTTTCGTGACGGGCGGTCGGCTGGATTGTGGCTTGGCGTTCTTGTACCGATAAGGCTTTGGTGGGCCGGTTGGTTTTGGGCGGGGGTTGCGGATTGGTGGCATGGCTGTGGATGTGGTGAGGGTGGTTTGTACAGGCCTGCTGCGTTAGGGCTTGGAATTGGGATACTGTGGTTACGTTGGTGGCTTTGCAGCTCTTGTGTTGATGGTTGAAGGTGAGTTTGTTTCCTGTGGTGGTTGTGATATGGGCACGTAAATTGGGATTGAACTAGGAAGGTCGGTTCGAGCTATATAGTTCATAATACGAGAGGGCTCTCCTATGCAGACAATTGTATTGTGTTCCTTGAAAGAGACTTTGGGACAAAGGACCCTTTGTCGAGCTTTGCCAGAGGACAATGCTCTTGTGAAAGTGTCTGTTGTCTTTCTTGAGCATAAGCGGATTCTTACAAGAAAGTCGAACCGAAAGACTCTTTGTGTGCTTCGCTATGTTGCTTTCAAGGGGTTGTGACAATGGCGAAGGAAGTCACGGAATGGGGCGGGAGCAAAACCGCAGCAGCACTGCCGGTTGAAGTTGCATTTGAGCATCAAGGAGTAAAAAGCATTGTTGGACAGGCGCAGTGGGAACCTATGAAATTCAAGAAGATACCACTAGGCTCCTTTGCCATGGAACTATGGTGATTGATCTAGTGAATGTCGAGCATGGTTCTTGAATCAGAGCTCTCTACAGCAAGGGGGGTTTTTTGGATCAATACCAGAGGACTGCTTGACGGTGAACGTGTGGACGAAAGCCTGAGCTCGTACGCAAAAAAATGTTTCACAAAGTCATGCTTTTCATTATTTCTGAGAGCTGGCATGTTCCGTCTGTCAGTAGCACCTTCCTATCTCTAGGCCCGGCGTGTGGTGATTGTGCATGCTAAAGGATGCACGCAAGCTGGTCATTGTGTGCTAATTATCTTGCGAAACTCTTGTGATCTCGTACCAAGTCCGCTAGCAGAACACGTAGCGCACTTTGCTTCAAACACGATATGTCTTGTCTGAATCGAAGCGAGTAGAGTGTCCGAGTTTGTATGCGGCTGGTCCGTTCCACCCAGCGGCCTCCGACGCACAAATCCAACCGCCGCTTTCACAGAAGATGACCAACAAAATTCCGGCTATAGCAGCGTGCACAAACTTTGTACGTTCAACTTTCAACGGCTAAAAATATCGGGAAACCATTGATACTGATTTCCCGATTCGTGGAGATGCAGTTCGTGCGGTAAACTCAAATTCTCGTTGGCGTTCTCAGCTGAGGTCAATATAGATTGCTTAGTTGCTAAATTACTCAGCAACTTACAGGAGTCTAGCAATCAGCAACATGGTGATGATAGTGCCAATCGATGATGGATCCAGTATCGCGGCCTCAATTTGCCGCAACGAACATTAGGTAAGTCGACATCGTTAAATGTCATGTTTCAAGTTGCTAGAGCAGCAATATCCAAATTATGGTAGGCTCCAAACGAGTACAAGAATGGGTTGAAGCCCGTGCTGGTTGATCAGATATCGCTCGCTATCGCCCACAGTATTAGCAGCCCAAGTACCAAATCGGAGATACTCGACAACCATTACAATCAAAGCCAGTGTCACGCAATGGCCATCCCAGCAGTAACAACAGCCCACACCACGCTCCCTTCAGGCATTCGCATATTCGCCCGTACTGCAGGCCCTTCAACCGGATCCAACATCCTCCTGCTCCACGGCTTCCCCTCCTCATCTCATCAATTCCGTAACTTGATTCCTATACTCGCCGCTGCCGGTTACCGTGTCACAGCACCTGATTTTCCAGGCTTTGGCTTCACGGAAATCCCTGCCTCTGTCGACTACCAATATACCTTCGCCAATCTGACCTCTACACTCGCTGAGTTCCTCGACGTGGTTGGTATCAAAGAATTCGCGGTGTACATCTTCGACTACGGCGCGCCAACAGGCCTCCGCCTCGCACTGCAGCGCCCTGATGCCGTCAAAGCAATCATATCCCAGAACGGCAACGCATACGTTGAAGGTCTCCTCCCATTCTGGGATCCACTCAAGAAGCTGTGGGCTTTGGAGCCAGGCAGCGCCGAAGCCACATCTCTCGAAGAAGTGATCAAAGATGCTATTCTCACATTCGAGGCAACGAAGAGCCAGTACACCGTCGGTGAGCCAAGCCCAGAACTAGTCGATCCGGCATCCTGGACACTAGACTACACACTCATGGAGCGGCCGGGCAACAAGCAGATTCAGATTGATCTATTCAGGAGCTACAGGAGCAATGTGCCGCTCTATCCTGATTTTCAAGAATACTTCCGAAAGAGTCAGGTTCCGTTGCTTGCGGTTTGGGGCGGAAATGATTTCATCTTTGGCAAGGACGGGGCCAAGGCGTTTGCGCGTGATCTAAAAGAGGCAGAGATTGAGGTATGGGACGGTGGACATTTCCTGGTGGAAAGTCAGACGCAGAAGCTTGCTAAGAGGATCGTGAAGTTCCTTGAGGAAAAAGGATTTCATTGAGGAGGGGTGCAACAACACGAGATTATTTTCCGGAGAATGCGTTGTCGTCTCGTAGCAGTAGTTTGTCCATAATGAAATAAGTGGAATGATTAAACTACTGCAAACTATTGGGTTGCCCCAGATATGTAAATCCGCTAGCACTGGAATATATCTTTGGAAATCCTCCAGGGTCACCTGGCCCTCGCTCAGGTGTTTTTATATCTGCCCAAAAGGAATCTTTAGTGCTCCGATATTTGATTCCGAGGGCTTTTCGGCATCGATATAGTATGTATTTTCAAGTGGTCTGAATGGGTCAGGTAACATTGGTTCTGTGTTGGGCACCGCCCTGAGCAAAGAACGAAAGAGTTGAACGAGCTTTGTAGAGAACTACTTATCAGCTATAGCTGGAAATATCCACAAAATTATGCACACACGCATCGTAATTCTTTCGGCCTGGTGGCGCAATGGTAGCGCGTAGCTCTCCTATTCAGCACCCCAGTGCGGAGACAAACCTCAAGCCTAGAAAATAGGCTGGCTCAAGCTGAGGCTGTGGGTTCGAGTCGTACGTTTCACTACTACAAGTAATCTTTCAATGGAAAACTAATATCTTGGATAGCCACCTAGGTCGAGATATCAACGTCCTTTTTGGCTGGTCGGAGGTCAAAATTGATCTTGTCTGCACATTGCTGTACGTGTCTGGACCAGCCTGCATGCTGCAATACTTGATCATCTTTGCCGAGTACAAGGTCCGTTTGTGAAAGAGTCTTGCGTGCTTACGATAGAGTCATCAGACAAGCGAATGGCGCGGCGCTTCGATCTTATCTGCCTCTTGCCCGCCCCAAAAAAGAATTGCTTCCGCTCCTTTTTGCTGCTGGGTATCTTGACAGTTGAGAACCGTGTAATAGCGAGCTAGTCACAGAGACAGCGCATGTAGTTATGATGTGTGTCGCGAAAGAGATGTTCGTGATCGAACTCCAAGCCCTCACGCACAGTCACAGGCGAAGGCTGCAGCGGAGGGAGACAGCGTTTGCGAGCCGAACTTGTTGTGATCATCGTACAGCGACAACCATGGAAAGCTATCAACGCTAGAGACAGGTGAGCATACAACTCGCCTCGATCCAGACCGTTGACTCAGGCACGAACCGTGTGGTTCTCATTGCACAGGAACCTTGCCTACTGATCATATTCATCAACTGGATGTGACAACACGTTCAATAGCTCTTTGCCCGGGAATGATTGACCTTCTCCAGAAGGATCTTTCCAATATTTCTTGAAACGCAACTTGACGTGTGAAGCTAAACGTTACGGAAAAGGCTGACTACCTTTCCTGCTACGTTCACAATGTCGGCCTGACCAACGAAAGCTACATAGCTCTGCTTCATGGGTTACATTGATCATTGTCAAAGCCTCGAGTATCATATCCTTAATAGTTGAGCCGACTTTGTGTTGCCTCTACGGAGTATCAAACACAACGTTTCTTTCATTGGAGTAGTGTCCTCACACTGAGGCACTTGCTACGACTGTCGCGATTCTAGTATACAACTCCATCAGCTATCTGATACCTTTTCGCGAAGACAGCTGAGGCGGCGCTTTCTGCTTTCTGGGTCATGCGCTTTACTTCCCACCCAAGTCAAGATCCTCCATTTGCTCCAGAAAGCGGGTCATATCCTTTATATCTCCAGCGCCTAACGTCGAGTTTGCCGCCACAGCAGGCTGAGGATAAACACTGATCAGCGTCCTCATCCGCCTCTTATTCCACTCATCCTCAAACTCCGCCAGCAGCTTATCGGCATCCAGTGGCAAGGTGTAGTTCATCTGCTTCGCATAGTGCTGGACCATGCGGAAGATACCCATAATCATTGGCCAGCGCTTACTTAGAGCCCTGAGGCAAGTACAAAGGCTTGTCACCGCCATATCATTTCTATAATTACAGGGAGCGTCCAGCAATATGTAGAGCGAGAGAGAGCAAGCTTGTGTGTACATGTTAATCATCAGCTCACAACTGTACGATCGCATGTGAAGTTGAACAATTTCGGAGACCCGAATAGCTGTCTCGACACATATTGATCGAGCTTGTTCCGCCACACTTTGTGTGTGATCCGGGGTTTGAATGGCAAGGTACATCCGTAGAATAACGACTTGATACCAGACACTAGACCATGTCAGCTCCGGCTCGTGATAGTGAGAAAACACTTACTGATGTGCATAAATCGATGCAGGAGCATCTTCCCTCAATTGCAGGTGTTCCGGCATCAACGCGAGCCTCTTAAGCAGTTGACCATGCAGCGTAATCACTTTTGCTTCTTGTAACGACGTCGATGTCGTAGACGTGTCGTCAAAACATAATTGTGTCAGCGAAGCAGCGATCACTTGCACGTCACAATACACCTGGAAAAGTTCGTCGCTGTACGAAAAGATCGGATCTCCTTGACGCGGATAGGGTGTCCATGTGTCGCTGTATCGAGGCGTAGGTGGCCTGCTCTTTGGCTTTCTCATAAATTGTGGTCTCATGAAAGATAGAAATGACGCCGTCGTCATATTGTACACCCCCCAGCAAGTAAGCTCGATAGTTCTCGACAGACTTCGCGCATCCTCATCACTACCATTTGTTGTTGGTGGTGATCTTTCGAGCTCCTCACACATCGCAATGGTCTGTACCATCAGCTGATAGCCGAGCCGATCTTGTCCTGACAGTGCCAGTGTTAGATAAAGAAGCGCAACCCCCTGCACAGTAGGTAGATTTGGAGCTTTCTTCATGTCTTCCTCAAGGAGCTCTTTCGCTTGAGCGATGAATTGTTGCATCAAGACCGAGATTGCTCCATTTAATGTACGGGCTTCATAATAATCGCTGTACGGACAAGCCCATGCCAAAATGACATTAACCAGGAGAGGTGAGCAATAATCAGAAGGCATAGTACCATGGCGCATGTCTCGTAAAAACAGATGCTCATCTATCCAGTTGTACCAAGGCTTGTCCCAAGTCAGCCAGATGGAAATGAGATGGGAAACCAGCTCATCATCACTGGTGACGGACGTCCAGGGCTGACAGTGCACCGGGTAGGGAGGATAGTCGATCAATCTTCGAATCTGCAGGGCACCCTTAGGAAACAAATGCCGTTCCTGCCATTCCTGTTCCACACAATCCTGTAACGTCCTAAGGCCCCTTACAGCTTGCCTCGAGCTGAGTTCCTGATTGATTCGGAATTTGACACTCTCGACAGGACTTTGACTACGCATCAAATCGATCAGATGAAGCACCCTGTCGTCTGAAGAGTCACGAACGGCCTGAAGTAGACGTTTGAACAATTCTGCATCTTGTCGGTATTCGTTGGTTTTTCGACGTTTGTCTTGCTCTGTTTTGTATATGCACTCATGGTGTTTTTGTTTGCACCTGCTGCATGGATGACCACCGTCACACTGCATCTCCTGTTAGTCGAATTTCTATGATCAGAAAGCCTTACTGGTTTTCTCTATACCAACCTTGGCCTTGCTTTGTCGGCAGCTCTCGCACGCGCTAGTGACATGCTTGCGTTTGCTTGATCGCGACGACTGCAGCGGAGATTTGTGCTGCTCAGATTTGACAAGCGACATGTTTCGGTCAGGGTGGCACATTCGCGAAGGCGAGCGCGTGCTTCTTGCTTACGTTGAGCGCTGTAGGTTGTATAGGCTCAGATTTCCGACGCCACTAAACCCAAGAAATCTTTTGCTAGATCTGCCTTCCGAAGCGTTTCCGACCAATAGTAAGCTATATGTTTGGAATGCCTGGCTCCGCTAGGATCGTGACGGATGTTATGGATAGTTAGGCGAAGTAACCCAGCACATCGGAAGAGCATCACGTGTCGCAGGTCACATTTCACTGCAGATGCGCAAATGTCGGTATCTCGGTTCTATGAGACATTTTCACGCCGGCGCACTAAATGACACAACGTGGCAATGAACCAGGCCAACGTCATGAACCGTAGTGCCACGGCATGTGACGGTACGTGAGGCACGTGTGTATAGAATGCGCGTCCTACACGATCCTCCTGCCTCTCCCAAGCGTTGAGTCGCTTTCACACACAGGTGTAGGTAAGGAATTGGATAAATGCAGATAGGTTTCGGCTTCCATTCCCCAATAGCCAAGCCTTTCTCATTGGGAAACATATCATAAGTATATAGCTACAGTTTTCCTTTCGACGTTCGTAGCTTCTGTAGTCAGCCTAAGTTATACTGGAACCCCTACCTGTTAGCAGCGCTATCTGAGATTCATGGTTCTCTCCCCCTAGTCGATGGTTGATGTACAGCTGGCGCAATGGCACGTATGCTTAACATGCCGCTCTTCCGCCAGGAAACATCTGTCCTCTTGCCCCGTCACTGCTGCAATCGACGTCCAAGGAGGTTTATATTACGCCCCTTCCGACTCTCTGCACGTGCCATGTGCCCCTAGTCGCCTACGGTGGACTAAGCGATATCAATGCCCGCGCCGGCGTATCAATCGCCATCGCGCCTGCAACAGATGGCTTTGGCTGTGTGGCTATATATGTCACGCTGAGTATAGGGACGCGTGACATCGAAACGTGGCAGGAACCCCATACCCTCGCCCAGCTCTCATCGTGTCTTGCGCCTCACTTCTCGACTGAACGACTTGTCACAGTATCCGTGGTCAACAACTTCGCATAGCGATCAGATAGGCAGCGTGTCATGTACCGGTGGATGCGTATTCTGACATCGCGCGACCCGCCGGCTTCGCCAATGCTCTCAAAGATACACAGCCAGCATACTTCTATGCCACAATTTTCAGTCTTCGGTATGGCAATCGAGTCTCCGTCACGGGGGGGCTCAAACAAGACCTGGTTCTACCACATAGCAGAGACATACACTGAAACCTATGTCTTAGAGGCAAGTGAATGTATAAGCAGGAGGACGTGAGCAGATCGATCGGTTGAGTGAGGCTGGATGTATGAAGCTTGGTTGTGGTTTGGAAGCTTAAAGCGTTGGTACTGGAGTGGTCATTGAGCCCCACCTGTACTTTTGGGGCATACGGCGAGACAATAGCCTCCGAATAGCTCCTCCTCGTCTCCCTTGCTGCTCGGCCTTAGGTTATCTTGCAGATAGACATACACAGAAGCTTCCATTTCTCATGACCCGAGCCTTGGTTCTCAGCTGCCCTTTGGGCGGTCAGTCACTCTCTGATACCTTGTCTGAGTTTGTACTTCAATAAGACCTCCTACTTCCCCACCGTGTGACTATTTGACGCTTCAGCTCAGCGTCATGGCTGAATCTTGCTTTCCACTTTGAGCAGATTGTGCCCCTCATCCGCCAGCGCGCCAATCTACTAACATACTTCAGCGATATAATCGCACCCTTGATCTCGTGAAATGCTTGTTGCTCATACAACAAAAATGAGCCGACACTCTCTGTCTTGCCGAGTCCTGCCTTCGCTTCTCCAATGGAAGTATGTGCCTTCTTCTCCCTCACACAAGTTGCATCTTCCCACAACGATAAGAGCACACATGACTCATACTTTCCATGACAGCTCGCATCTCCTCTGTAATGTTGATCGTACGTTGCCGAGGCCTGATACCGGCTGCACTTATCCTTCGAGCTTAATACAATTTCTGCCTTCCTCCTTCCACATATCGCACCTTCACCTATCTTGAGTATACGTCTCGCTTACCATACTTCTTAAAAAGATGCTTTCCATTGCGTGCGGATAGCGAGATCATCATTCTAGACCTAGAGTCGTGCCTAGCAAAAGCGCTAGCATCAATCAATCCTCATGACAAGAACCGCGCGAGGCATTTACAGCCTCAGATCTCCAAGGATAGCGAGACAAGAACGAATGCGATCTGGAAGCAATCCTTTGAATCCCACTTTGAATAAGGTGCTTGCAACTATGTCGTGATTTGATCGTAAATCCTACCACTCCCGGAAACCCCCCGCCCCATCCCAAGCCAACTCATTGAGCTTTGCACCCATTATCCCAACATCGCCACGGCTCCATGCGCCGGCGCATGACAGCAATGAATGTCAACTTTGTCATACCCTCTGGGAGCTCCTCTGGGCGTGCGCGCTTGGCGTCAAAGGTCTTCATGAGGTCGACCACGATGTCAAACCAGGTGCGACAGACCAATGCGCATGTGAGAAATTGCACCATGGCGGTGATTTCGTAGTCGCTAGGGTAGATCTCTAGCACGCTTCCAATGATGCGGCGTTGGATTTCGGGGGGTAGGGAGGTAATAATGATGGTGCTGTGTAGGGGAGAGTTGGACATTATGTTCAAGGGCGGGCGAGGGGTTTACAGCGGTCAATTTGGGCGCTGAGTGAGCAGAATGGAGTATTCTCAGAGACGTGCATTAAATGGTAATGGAAGTGGAGAGGTTGGGAATGCTATCGAGCAGTAGAAGGCTTGTGCAGCAAGTCTACGGACAGCGTTGGTGTTCGTTGCGTGTGTTTCCGCGACACCCATCAACCCCTCATTCTTTACTGGCAGGCTTAATGCTTACTCACACTTCTTACCGGAGAAGATATGCGTGTTCGTATGGACTTCAGATCTCGGCGTATTTCGTGTTTGAGGCCGCAAGATGATGGATGGGTGCGTATGAGGGCCGCTGGTGTTGACGGATGGTGTTGGAGCTTCTCATTCCTTACTTGAGAACGAAGAATCTGAATGATCATCTTTTCGTCGATGACCAGGGTGCAGGACCTGTGATGAATGAATAAGTTAACAGGCGCGACTTATGGCAAGAGGGACGATCGAAGCACTCACCGAGGATTTCGGCTTTGTTGGTCGATCTTCAACTAGAGTCACGTAGCAAATTAGGTTCAGGGACACATTGCAACTAGTCTAAGCACACACCTCCTGTTGCAGAACCATACTGTACAGTCCCTTCAAACAGTCAACTATCGATCCCACTTGACATCAAAATCTGCGCATAATTTGTCAAGACTGTTGCCATGACTAGAGCCCCAAGTCTTCCCACCGAGTCATCGCCCAGTCGCCCCTTTTCTGCGTTGTGTTTCAAAATATGCCTTCACGATCTCACCCCAGGCAAAGTCCGTACTCAAAGACCGCTTGCCGCTCGGGAGGCGACGTGAGCTCGGGAGAGTCTAAGTGATGAGAAATGGGCAGGTGTTAGCACATGAACAGGCCTCAGAATACATGGCAAGGGTGCTCACGTCTAGCTACGAGGACTTCGAGGCTAACTAAGGGTGGAAACTTGGGGACGTAGAATCTCGAGGGACTCATGAGGGTGCGTCAAGAGGCAGAAGAGGACAGGGAACAGGAAAAACAGGATTGGAGTTCTGCAAGCGTTGTTGACGAATGATGGCAGCAGGCTGGTCATGCTGGACAAAGCCAAGGCGAAGGCAGGGTCATGAAGGAATTCGTCACTGGACAAAGGTAAAGGGATTCCCGAGGTCGTTAATTTCAGATGAATGGTGGATAGGAATCGTGGTCAGCCGTTCAACCTTCTCGTTGCGCCCGGCAACCCTAGTTACTACTGAACTATGAAATCGACCAAAACCTTGCGCCTGCGCTGCATCTGATATGTGGTGTTGCGATTGAAGATATTACTCCAGTCTCCATATTATTCAAAAACAAAGCGGTGCGGATAGGCGACTGGAGCCCTGACCATCTGCTTCTGTCAAACCGGTTATGTACGTGCTGCAAGTGCTTCTGACTGTCTCACGGTGGTGGTGCGCGACATTGAGCTGCACGTCAGAGACGAGACTCAACATCTCTCGCCGGAATAATCGCCTCCTGCGTTCACTTGTCACTCTTAACTTCCTTCTTCTCCTTATCCTTGTTATCCGGCCGATAGAACTTATTCGGCACGAACGGCATCTTCGCCACCTCGGCCTTTCTCACGCCCTTCCTGACCTTGACACCAACCTTCGTCCCGCTCTTATGATAACCATTCTTGATCAAACCCATTGCAATATTCTGACCGTCGAGACTCGGACTTGGACAGCCACTGGTAATCGTACCGATTACCTCGTTATCCTTCTCTGGATCGACAATCTGGGCTCCTTCACGGGCCGCGGGACCTTTCTCAACAAGGAAGCCCACACGACGCTCTGTCATGGACTTAGGCTTGGTAAGGTGCTCCAGAATCTGGCTGCGTCCATTAAATGCCGGTGTCGCAGTGTCTGACCGCCGATCTTTTCCGACAATCCAACCAAGCGCAGCCATGGGTGGTGTTGTGGCGGTCGAGATGTCGTGGCCGTAGAGACACATACCAGCCTCCAACCGCAATGAGTCTCGTGCTGCGAGGCCGGCCCAGCGCACGACTGAGCCGTCGGAAATGATGGCGTTGGCGATCGCTGTGGCTAGGGCTGTGCTATCGCCGTTTTCAGATGGGATCGAGATCTCGAAGCCGTCTTCGCCCGTATAGCCTGTCCGGGTGACCAGAAGAGAAGGCGTATTCATGCCGTCCGGGGTTGTGAATTGGAGCCACCTCGACTCGCCAAAGCCAAGGGTCGCGAGGTCAGGCGAAGTGACTTGGTCTTCTGTATCATGGTACACGAGCTTCTGCAGGACTTCCTGAGATTTTGGACCTTGCAGAGCGATGAGAGAGTGGCAGTTTAGCACATGCCATTTGATGGTGCTGTCTGCTTTCGCCTTCCCCATATCCTTGGACTCGAGGAACTTGTCCATTTGGGCTTGAATGTAAGCTAGATCGTTCTCACGACAACCGGCATTTGTGACGAAGTAGAAGCTGTCTTTACCGAGACGACTGATGACTGTATCGTCTACAATACCGCCTTGCTCGTCAAGCAGGCATGACAAGGTCGAATGATGTTTCTGGAGGGTGTTGATCGAGGATGGTGTGATGGTCATCAGAAACTCTTCTGCTAGCGGGCCAGAGATCTTGTGCTGGACCATATGCGAGACATCGAAGAGCGAGGCGTTTTCTCGCGTCCATCTGTGAGACTCTTGGTGGGATTGATCTGGGTATTCGAGTGGCATGTCGTAGCCGGCAAATGGGCCAAATTTGGCGCCTGCTTTTTTGTGAGTTGCATAGAGAGGCGTATGCTTGAGCTCGGATGAGCTAGATGAGGCATGGCGCTTTTGAGGTACAGTTCTTACGAGCAAGCTGGGTTGTTGGTGAGCTTGACGGATGGGTACAGTGCCTTTCTTTGGAGCTTGAGGTCTGATAGCTGTATTGCGGCAGCTGCAAAATGCTCTGGCCTGAGCTTTAGCGAGCTCGTTTGACCTTACCTGTTGCCGATTGGCTCGTATCGAAGTCTCGAGGAGAGTCCGCACCCCTCGTGCTGGAGGCATACTGATAGTTGTTGAAGTTTCAAAATTGACTCTACTCGAGGAGAAATACGATTAATAGATAGGCGAACAGCAAACTCAGAGAAATTTCCTTTCCCTGCCGCTCCCGCTGCCGACGTATGTCAATATCTACCTCTGTCTCGTGTCACAAGGAGGAGCATGAGGAGATTCGGAGCCAATTCCGAGGACTTCTTTCCCCGTCAGGCTGGCCCTTGCGCGAGGCTGAGCTAGCATCTTGGCACTACCACGGGGGTTTGAGGTTTTGGAATCGGCTGGCTGTAGAATTCTCCTCTCTTCCCATGTCTCCGCGTACGAAGAATCGCAATCGAAGCCTACGGACAGCAGTACCTTCTGGGTCGTCTGCACACCATACTTGCTTCGGGAGAAAGTCCCCGGACCACTTGAGCCCTCTCAAGACCTGCCGAAAGGCGCCGCCATAAAAGCAAATTCACAGCGGCCCACTGCCTCGTACCTCTCCTGCGTCTGATCGATTCGACCTTGTTTTTGTTTGCATTCCTTGGTTGAACCTTCGGAGCAACACCGTCGCAAGAGCCTTGGAAGAAGAAACAAGGGTGTCACCGGAATCTTTTGGACTGGGAATCAGAGGTAGAAAGAGGTTGCGCGATTCGTCGTATGCGTACAGATATGCGATTGCTTGGATGCCGTCACTTGCTATTTGCTGGCGACAGTGTCCAGGTAACTCGATGGGGCTTATTCTCGTGGCGCGGAGACACCACATCCATCCTTTTACGAGTCTGTAGCTTATAGAAAGCAGCGGTTTGAGTGTCAAACTGTCAAAGTCCCTTCGAAAGGACCAGACTCCAAATCTACACTTTTCGGTGGTGGAAACAATGGCTTCGCATGATGAAATATCAATCATAGAGTCAAGCACTTAGACTTGCATGACCTCGAAATGAGCATGCCTTGTCATTGACGAAAACGGTTGAACGTAACTCTGATTGAAGCCGCATTTACAATGCTACTACTCTTTTCCTGATCTCTCCTAGGTCATGACTTCTTCTCTGCTTCCATGGCCATCTTCTGCTTCCCGGGCACCGTCTTCTGTGCCTGCCCTATCCCGAGCAATTCGTTCCCAACGAATGCAATGACTATGCCGCAGGTAATACTCCAGATATTGATCGATACCGCCCCGTAAGGACACCTCGGAAAAGCCAGAACCCATTCTACCGGCCATGGCAGCCAACCCCGAGGATACGTAAACACGGGAGTCTTCGCGTGCCAGAACTGCAGAAACATTTGAATGCCGCTTGTCATGATCCACCGTGCGATATTGGCCTTGGTATCGAACGAGTTACGGTGCGCTGAGACGTCCGTTGCTGCGCGATGTCAGCGTGTGTGTCTTGCGACGAAAATGGGCTTACCTTTCTGATCGTGTTCGGCCATGACCTTGTCGTGCTGTCGACGTATCTTTGCCCACTTGGAGAAGTTGTCCTGCGCGCTAATTGCCTTCATTTCTTGCTTGAGGCGTAGGACTTCCCGCCGTAGTCGCAGTTGCTCTTGAGCATCTTTGGACGAGTTCAGAGGGAGCCGGGCTGAGAATTCCCAGAGCTATTGTCCCGTCAGTTGGCTGTTTCTCGCTGTTTGGGTTGCTGCCTTCATACCAATTCATTGATCGTTTTTGCGCCAATGGCGTTGATGGCGAAGAGGAGCACTTGAATCAGCAGCACTGCTGCAAAGAGTGATACTATCATTGCGATCGAATCAAGCTCCGGAGATCAGGGGAGAAAAGATTGCGTTTCTTATGGCTCATTGCAGGTGGAAATCATTCTATTCTAAAGTGACGTAGCACTTTTGTAAACGGCACTAAAATGTGGCATGTCCCAAAGGAACTTCTTGCTTTTCGTTAGCAACTTTGACCAGAAGGTGGGACAGGTGATTCTCAGAGTCTATAAGAAATGCCTAGCATGTTGTTATTGACTGTGTTTTGTGATCATTTGAATCATCTGTCCTTGTCATTCTATCCTGAGAACTTGACCTGAGCGAATTCTTGAGACGAGAAGGATCCTGTCCTAAAAAGTCCACTGGCAACAGTCTCAACTCCCGATCTGAGCTGTACAAACAACCTGTTTCTCTTGCTCCTTTCCTAGCCAGTGGATTAAGCCAGTGTATCATACAATCCCTGTACCTTGTGCGGTACATCCTGATCGCAACGTTCTGTGTGAAAAAAGTGGCATACTGGGTGTTCGTCAGCTAAGGCTCGATGTCTGAAACCGTGCCATCCGAAGAGTTGCTCTCCGTCTCGCTGTCCACTTCATCATCTTCTTCCCCTTCCTCCTCGCCCTTTACTTCATACCAATCATAGGTCGTCTCGGCAGTAGTGACAGGATTTGCAGCAACTCGAGTATTCTCAGGTGTCCCAGATCGGAGTGGCAGACTGATAACTTTGTCTTGCTCCGGCATGCGTTCTAGTGAAGCTTTGGCTTCCTCGAGGAGGCACAGGATCTCACTGCTGACTCTGGTGTCAAGACCAGCGAACTCCCGTCCCTTTCGCACAATGACATACTCACAGTCTCGGGAGAACGCCTCACAAGAATCTTGCAGCTCACGCAGCGACACCTTTCTCAAGTCCATCATCATCTGCTGAAGTTTAAATCGAACCTGCGTGGCTACCTCTTCGAACATGTCGTCCTTGGTCCCTTCGAGGTGACCTTCAATAGATTGCTTCATTCGCAAGAAGCTTCCGGTCCCGGTCTCCATGGCACACTTCCGGTAAACGTCATTCATCTCAGCCTGAATGATTTGTTCGCATAATCTATTCGCAGCCTTCTGCTCCGATCTGATAGTCTCCTTGCTGACTCGTAGGATATGCCCGACGGATCTGACAAATCTTTTAAACTGACCATGAAAGGCCAGTTTAACATGAAATGAGTGGCATTTGGTGTTCATGATCGTCTTGAATGTTGTTGTGAAAGTACCAATGATCTCGCCGCCTTGCTTTTCACCTCGAACAAGAATTTCGTAGATGTCCCGATTGAAAACACAATCCCAATTCGGGTCGATGATTCGCATGAACGGCCTTGCAAGTTCTTCATTGAAGTTGTATTCCTTCTGTTTGTTGGCAAACCTACCTTCGCGGCGAACGATAGCTCGGTAGGTCTGGAAATGAAGACCTGGGTCACCAGGCTTCCGTGAGCCTCCCCATCTCAAAGCCGTAGGCATAGCCTCTTCGCTCCCAGCGTTGGCAGCACGAGTAAGCGCATCAAAGATCTTGGTGGTAATCTTATCGTTGACTTCTCCCATAGTCTGTTCTAACATATCGTAGAGGGACTACGGTGGTTAGCTTGACATAAAGACAATATCTTGGGGATGGGATCATACCTGAACAATGTTGTCAACAACATTTAAATGCTTTCTATCCTCTTCATCATTGTTGTCGTCTGATGTGGCCACATCATCAGATCCAGATGACCATAGCCCAAGCGAAATCAGGAGTGATTTGACCTTGTCAATGAAAGCTTCACCAGCAGCGATAGTCTCTGCAGCACCGATTTGGTAGGCATAATCACGGAGCCCAGGAATGCCAGTCTCCTCTGCCTCGGAAAAGCATGCGGCGATTTTCTCGCCTTCCATCTGCCCGGCCAATTTCTGGAAGCCTTGAGATGAAACGCACGCGACGTGTAATGACTGCCCAAGTCTCTGACTTTGAGCGAACTTGGCAGCAGTTTCGAATTCTTCTTCGTCTCCGGCAGTGTCTCGACTGAGATCTTGGATACCTGCGGCGAAGTCCTCCCTGATGTGCTCAATAGAATATTTATTCCTCGCGAGCACACAAGCAACCCATTCCCGCTCACGAATCTGTTTGTCGATTGACTTGAGATTAGCAAGAGATCTGGTGCACTCAGTCCTGGTGGTCTTCGCCAGCTTCTTCTCCTCGTGAATTGCACTCTTCAAACCCTTCAACTCCTGCAGTTTTGTTGTGATATCAGCAGACGTCAGTGATGGCTGCGCATTATCCTGCTCGAACCCATCGTAGGTGGATGACGAGGCAACACTATCAGCAGCAGCTTTCGAAAAGATTTGGAGGAGCTCTCGCTCCTCGTAAAGGAGACTGATATGTTTGAGATAAATAGTCCTCTATTCTTGCTCTCTTTGGAGTTTGCGGAGCGTCATCATTGTTAGTACGTTGTCTCTTGGATGAACCGTTGTTGTTTTGAGAGTTCAAAATTGGTGGATAGACAGTAGCACCACGAGCAGCCGATGATTTCAATTGTTTGTAGGCATTTTCTTCGGCGGTGGCAGCCTTATCCCGAGAAGTCAACGCTTTAAGCTTTTCTTTTGCCTTGTTGATTTTGTCCAGCAAAGCTTTCCGATCATCAGCAAGCCGCTTCTTTCCTGTGTCTATTGAAGCCATGGACTTTGCGAATTCATCATCTTGGAGAAGAACATCTCGAGCTTCAGAGATGACGATCTCATCTGTCTTCGAACAAATGAACGTGATTCGGGAGAGTGTGCCGTCGCGTTGCAGCTGTCGTCTGAACCCCTCCCCGAGCAAGTATCTTGCTGATTTGTCGTCAACAGCTCTGATGATTGGCGCAACTACCCACAATGAAGTACAGTTCTGAAGGTACTTTCGAGCAATAACGGCACGAGCAGCATTGCTATCCGCGATACCCGGCAGGTCGACAATTACACAGCCCGTCGCTAGCACTTGTGACTTCGTCTGTATTCGAACTCGACGAATCATTGGCCAGTACTCCATAGATGCTACACCAGAGGAGTGCATTTTCTCTTTGCTGTCGATGTAGTACTTCATGCTCGTGTACAACTTCGTCGCAGTGTTATCCTCAAATTCGAGATTGATGCCTAGCAGCTTTTTAGCTTTGAGGATTTGGATTAAGTCTTCTACGTCGGCTTCTGCCAAGGTCTGAGGAGTAAGATGTGGGTAGACCGCCTTGACCTTGGAGTATGCTATACCGGCTTCTGACTCTTCGTCGTTGACTGAGCTTTTCGCACCCTCAACATCGCCAAGGAGAAGCTCCAACTCTTTTCGCCATTCAGACTCTGAGACGAATTCAATAATCGCTCGATATGGGAGTCCTTTTTCATGATTGAAAGATATCTCGGTGACGACTGCAGTGCAAGCACGCATGCAGTTGGTTGGGATGAGCTGCTTCTCACCTAGAAGGGCATTGATGAGGGACGATTTGCCGCACCCAGTAGCACCTATAACCCCAACAATGAGTTGTGGTGAGGTCCTAATTGTCTTGATTGCGTCCAATCGGCGTACCCACGGTGAGGTAGTTTGAGTTTGAGGAGAACTCAGCAGAATCGACTTCAGCTTATCGAGAATCTTCGAACTGTTCTCAACAACATTGTTAAGCTGAATCAGATTTGGCTGAATACTAATGCCGTTGGTCTGAAGGTACGCCTCTGTCATGTTGAGACGAAAGTTTGCTCAGCGGTTGGAAAGGGGACGAGAAAGAGGTGTAAGAGGTTGAGCAGAGAAGCTGCGGGATATTTGCAGGAACAAGCCCATTTTGCCAATGCCTGCCACATGATTTTTTAGATCAGCAATGTCTCAGAGCGAATATATTGTTCATTTTCACTCCCTTTGTGAAGTACTCTGTTATTAGTCTGTTGACATTCTCGTCCCGCGTCCGGTGAAGGTACGACTCCAACCCCGCAGAAGCTTCCATCCTGAATACGTGTTTACACTGACTATCCTGCTCATGGTCAGCTGAAAGCGGGAAAAGAGAAGCTGAAATCAACTTCTGGATGGTTGCTTATTGCATCAAATTGAGTGAAGTTGACATTATGAATCGCTATGGTTGGCTGAAACTGGAGGCTTGGCGACTCCTTAAGCGTCACGGTGCGTCGTGCTTTCTTACTGATGTGCCCACCGTCACCGCGAGAGCTTTGACATTTATGAAGTGAAAGAGGTAAGTGCGGCGGATTTCAGCAGTGGTGAGCCCAAAAAGTTGATTGCTTAGAGCATCTGCTCAATATGTGCTGATCGACACCCTCCACAAACACACCGTACAGTCCGAGATCTCATTCAATCTCAATGGATGTTGACTCACCTAGGAATTAAATTGGCTCGACATTTGCGCAAAGTGCGTAACAAGCTGCCAGCTCAGCACTGTGTTAACATGGATGAAGTCCGTCCTCACAAGAGGCAGCGGCTTGATCTTGGTCGTGGAGAACAGGTCAGAGCCCAACGATCGGCCTTTTTGTCGTCCCTATCGAGATCAGTCTCACCACCACGCACTGTTTCAAGAGGTGCTTCTGAGCCAACCTCCTCAATGACACAAAGCACAGCCTCTACAACCACTCCCACTCAGGCAGCGAATGAAATGCCATTAGAGCCAAGTAGCCCAAAGGTAAACCCAGCAAAGGCTCCTGGCCAGAAGATGAATCGAAAAGCCATGAGATCCCCCTTCCAGCTGAACCGGGTCCAAGGACTTGCAGCAAAAGACAACACGGACACCGTCAGCCTCTACGAAATCCTAGGTGATCCTCTCATCAAAGAAGCTTGGGTCTTCAATTTCTGCTTCGATGTTAATTGGACAATGCAGCATTTCGACCCAGACGTACGGCAGCTGGTCAAGGTCAAGGTTGTGCATGGATCATGGCGCAAGGAAGACGGTAATAGGCTAGGCATCGAGCAGGATCTCAAGCGGTGGAAGAATGTTCAAGAGGTCAGAGCCTACCTACCTGACCAATTCGGCACTCATCACAGCAAAATGATTATCCTCTTCAAACACGACGATACGGCTCAGGTCATTATACACACGGCAAATATGCTCAGCAAAGACTGGGATCATATGACGCAGGCCGTGTGGAGGTCACCTATCCTACCTTCGATACAGAATCCCAAGCCAAACGAGGAAATGATGGGTGACGTCGGAAGCGGGACCCGCTTCAAGCACGACCTCCTACGATATATCAACGCATACGGCGGCAAGCTCAAACCGCTGTCCGAACAACTCAAGACCTATGACTTCTCTGCCATCCGCGCCGCCCTCATCGCTTCAGTGCCGTCATACGTTAAGGCCTCCGATCCATCAGACAAGAGATGGGGCCATCTCGCCCTAGTCGATACTCTAACAGCAGTCCACAGCTGCAAGTCATCAATCTTGCAATCACAATCTCCTCACCTAATCTGCCAAATCTCTTCCATAGCCACCCTCCCCGCCACCTGGCTCAACGAAACAATGTTCCGGGCCGCCTGCCTACCCTCCTCATCAAAGTCCAAGCCCCTTACGACCTCAATCATCTACCCGACCCCAACTGACCTCCGCGACGCCCTAACCGGGTATGCAACAGGCGGCAGCATCCACACCAAAATTGCCTCGGCAGCACAACAGAAGCAAGTCACAGCTCTTCGACCACAGCTGCACAGGTGGGGCGAACAATCGATCAACACAGCAACACGGGCTGGTCGGAATCTGGTGCCGCCACATATCAAGACATATATCTGCTATAAATCAAAGCCAACAGCTGAGAATCCGACACCAGATATCGACTGGGTGCTGGTCACAAGTGCGAACCTCAGCACGCAAGCCTGGGGAACGGCGCTGAAGATGCCGAAAGGAGTCAAGGACCCAGGAGAGGCAGTATCGCATATCTCGAGTTTCGAAATCGGCGTCTTGGCCTGGCCGGAACTGTACGTAGAGGAGCACGACAAGGACGACGTAGGCGGCGAGCGAAAGAGAAAGGCACGAATGGTACCAACGTTCGGCAAGGATACCCCTGAAATTCCGCAGACACTCGCTGCGGCGGAAAATAATGAAGTAATCGTTGGAATGAGGATGCCATATGATCTACCACTCACACCATACGGTGCAGACGAGATGCCGTGGAGTCCATCGGCTGAGTATAGTCAGCCTGACAGGCTTGGTCAGACCTGGCCGTGAAATTGTCATTGGCGGGATGAGGTACAGCTGTCTGGAGTCAACTGCGAGCCGACAGGCAACCAAGGTAATGATGATATTGTGAGAAGGTGGTCATCGTTTAGAAGTTTGTATGAACATCAGTGTATGTGAGCGTTCAGCGACTCCAGGATATCTGAGACATACAGTGTATATCTGCAAAGCCTGAATATGCATTCTTGTCTGTATTCTGCTTCATTGTGCAGCATAGCTCTAAGTCGTCGTGGTCTCTTTCCTTGCCAGCTCCCGTTCTTGTTTCTATTCCGACTTCTTTTTACAGCTCCACCCCCCACGATCTCCTACAGATCCCTAGGATCCATACCCCTCTTCTTCCTAGACACCCATCCTAATCTCCACACCCGCGCCACCCTCTTAGGCTCGTGATACCGATACCACTAGGATCCAACCTGCTCCGGCGCCTTCTTCGGGTCATACCCGTATTTATCCTTCAGCTCATTGACGAGAGCGATATATTTCTGCTCGGCTTGTTTGGCGGTGACGCCATCATCGACGACTTTCTGCCATGCCTTCTTTTTGGCTTTGCCCTGTTGAGAAGAGTGGGAGTTTTCAGTAACTTGGCCGGTTCGCGCGATGCGAGGAGCAAAAGGGTCGACTTACCTTCAAATCGAATGTGCCCGGGGCTGGTGCCTTCTCGATTGGCGGGTCTTGTTTGGCTTGCTTGAAGTAGGCGTATAGCTGTGGGGGAATGCGTGTCAGTACTGAGTTTCTTTTTCTCGTATTTTTCGCTATGCTGGGCTATGTGCGTGCCTACGTACCTGCAAAAGCTCGTCTTGCGAGGGTTTCTGGGTGAGTTGAGTCGATGCCTTTGCGGCGTCTTCGAATGCTTGGCTAGGCATATTGGGAGGGACGTTAATTATCCTGTATACTTGACAAAAATCGTGCAGGGAGAGAATGAGCAAATACAGACGAAAATCTGCTTGTTAACGAAAAAAGTGTCCTCAATACTGGTGACTGCTGCGGCTGGTCGCGATATGGGTTTCCCAGCTTGTTGGATCGTCAACGGTGGATTGTTGAAAAGCCGGAAAATGACGTAGATTGGTGCTTGGGCAGGGCCATCCCACCAGAGCAGAAGGGCTAAAAAGCAAGTCCGCACGTGTGGGGTTTCACGGAACGGAAAGTGCATGACGGTGCTTTTGCCAGCCAGGCGAACGACTGGGCGACCAATTACTCAGTGGAAACGCGTGGTGGAAAGGCAGGGTCACATCAAGATACTCCGGACTATTCTCACAGGCGTTGCACATGATGTAACCATGAAGAGTGTTGATCGTGTCGTGGTATTCGCCCACAGCAACCACTCACCGAGGGACAGATTCGTGGAGAGTCGGGTGCAGCCTAGAATATCCAAACCGCTTGCATGCGAGAAACATGTTAGTGGTGAACTTCTTAGCGTTTTATATTGTTGCCATTCGGATAGGGATTGCAGCAGCATGATGGATTAAGAACTATTCTACCAATCTACGGCCCATCCGTTCTTCTCGAGAAACTCAGAACACGCCTGTTTCAATCCAACGTTGGGTACCAGCATTTTCTCCGTCAACTTTTCTCTGGTCAACGGATCTAGGCCGCTCTGTTTCAAGTGCCTGACAAGGCCAACCCTCTCGTAGCTGACACCACTAGGAGTGATAACAGGATCGTGCATGACTTCAAAAGTGATTGGATCTACCATCCAATCTGGGACGACCCGTTCCTGTGTGTCCGGCTGGTCACTCCTGGCAAAAGCAGCTCTGATATTCCGCCTCCGCTCCTCAGCCTCAGAATGTAGTTGCTCGACCTCTTCGCCTCTGCCAGTCTCCCCGATCTCCCCTTTCCTGAAGCGCTCCTCCACGTCCGCTATATCCCGCGCAAGCTGCGAGTCAAGCAGCGTCTCCACCGTCGCAAGCGTCTCATTCATCTCACGCAACCGTGTCGTCTCCTTGGCCTGCCAGACGGCTTGTTTCGCCTTCAGCACAAACTGGCCCACGACCTCCGCGGAGCTGTCATTTGTCGCAAGACATATGCTGTATGCCTTTTGCGCTGATCTGTGAGCCTCTCCGACATGTCTTAAATTCAACAGCGCTTGCGCAAGATAGTAATGTGCTTTCATCGACTCAAAATCTAGCTCGACTGCTTTTCTCGAGTCCCGCTCTGCGCCACGCCAATCTGAGAGCCGTATGCGTGCGAGGGCACGGTTTTGGAAGAGTTTGGGGTCATTGCTGCGCACGGCGATTGCTTGAGAGTAGTAGTCTTCTGCTTCTTTATATTGTCCAGCTTTGAAATGTACGTTGCCCTGCTCCTTAAGCGCGAATGCCATGGCCCTGATAGTACCGTTATCGTTAATGAAGGCAATCGTGAAAGTGTGACCGGGAGCGGAGAAGAATAACTTCAATTAGCCGAGCTGCTCCCAAAGCCACGATTGCGACGTGGTTGAGAGAGAGCTAAATAGTCTGTTTTGTGCCCGCAAGGTGGAGGTGATATGGTCCGAGGTAACGGCGGTGATGGCGGCAGTTTGCCGCGCCGGCGAAGTAGCTGCGGTCAACAAGGCAGTTAGGAATCAAACAAATCGAAGCGCAACACGATATGCAAACAGGAAAGTTTCACAGGTGCCGAGCGATTGTGGTTGCCCGTTGTGGCAGTGAAGGGTTTGGGCACGGGTATTGGATATGTCAGCTTCCGAGACGCCAGAATGCAATGGAGGGAAATGGACAACGGCAGAACAAAACAAGCTCTTGGACGCTTTCATCAACCCGCCGGCGCGAGGATTTTTGACCTCTAACGAGCACACTGTACACTGTACCCATGGCACCTGCCATTAGTGATGAAAAGCCCAACTAGCAATGAATTGAGTGATATGGACAGGAGCACGCAAATGCTACAAGGCACAGGTGTCAGCGGTTTCCTTGGAAATGAAGAAGGATAGCCGACATCGGGGTGCGGCATCCCGGGCCCTTTGTTGACCGATAGTCCCAAAGATGACGATGATCAATTTTGTGTGTGTTCCCAAGTAGGTAGGTTCCATGGACTGGAACGTATTTCTATGTCATCGTGTACAACCTATAACTTGCCAATATGAACAATACTCCTAGCTCCATTATCTCATGTTCTGCCTACAAGTTGATGATGGCCAAACCTAGCACTTGGAAAACTGCTGCTCATAATTCTCAATATCCCTGACCTTGTCTGCAGACGCACTGCTTTCGTCAAATCTCAAATCAACCCACTCATCCACCAGCTTTTTGGCGAGCTCAAGACCAATGACTCTCTGACCGAAGCAGAGAACCTGTGCATTGTTCGAGAGCACTGACCGCTCCACGCTGTATGGGTCGTGGGCTGTGACCGCTCGGATGCCTTCGACTTTGTTCGCTGAGATGGCGACACCAAGACCCGTGCCGCAGACCAGGAGGGCGCGGTCGGCCTGAGAAATTTGGTTAGCATATCGTGATTGACGAGCAATGCAGCATCAGATAATTGAGAGCTTACCTCGCCAGCCTTGATCTTTCGTGCAGCCTCGACTGCAGAGTGCGGGTATGCTTTGGAATCTTTGGCGTCGTTGACACCGACGTCCAGGACTTCAGCGACGCCCTTGTGCTTCTTGAGTGTCTCTTTTAGTGCATCCTTGTATGTGATGCCTGCGTTGTCGCAGCCAACAACGATTCGTAGAGGAGTTACTTGTGTTGAACCGTTCGTCGCTGCCATGTTGCGTGTTGCTTCGCTTGAAATTTGTGTTTCGAGACTTCTGTAATGGAAGACTGCAGTAGAGATCTGTGACCGCAGATTGAGATGGCACAATGAATGAAGTGGAGGTGAAACAGTAATTCTACAATATATCAACCGAATGTACCCACTTCACTTCCCACCACCTGGCCTTGTCCGCAGTCTTCGTTGCAAGGAACTGTCGCCGCTCTGAAGCCGACGTCACAAATTTCATCGAATCCCCCGAAATTTCGATGCGAGCGGCGGCACTGCCTCATTAGGAAAGCCGTGACATCGGATCACGCCAAAACGTTCCACGCATATTCCATGGAGCAAGGAGTACGGCACAAGCGCCGACTGAGATGCAGGGTTCGTTTCCGACATGAGAAGACTCGAGAAGCATTTATACGCTCAAGCTGGGCAGTACTCGTAATATTCAACTCAGAAATCGAAATAGAAGAACTGATCAATTGGTCTGAACGAATGAGAATGATACATCTTTGAACCTCCAACGTCCTTCCATAACTCGAACATTGGTATCTGTCATCGAATTATATACTTGGACCGGGCTTGACGACGCAGGTCGCGTTTGCTTCTCACAAATTACGCTCCGTTTTCGACGTACAATCCCACACCCATCACCATGTCAACAACAAAAGGCAAAACAGCACCAGCCTATCCCGAACTCCCCTCAAAGCTGATTCTTATGTCCACAAAATCCTACTTTTCACCTTCCCACACCCTGGATTACCTCAAATCCCTCCTCGATCCAAGTAACGGCATAATCCCCATACCAAATCCTGACATCCTTTTCGGCCTAATCCCAGACTTCCTTACCATCCACCCCTGCGCCCACCTCCTGCAGTCCCACGCAGCATCCCAGTCAACCTCCTCAAAACACCCCAGGCTCTGGCCCATCCATCTCGGCGCCCAAGACTGCTTCTGGAGCACCGAGTACGGCGCCTACACCGGCGAAATCGTCCCCGCAGCCCTCCAAGAGCTGGGCGTGACTATCGTCGAGCTCGGCCACGCCGAACGCCGCCGTCTCCTCTCTGAAACAGACGAGACCACCGCCAAGAAAGCCGCTGCCGCCAGCAGCTTAGGTCTCGTCCCGCTGGTCTGCATTGGCGAGCTTGGCGCCCCAGATCTCGCAGGTCCGCCGGCCGCGGCGGTTGTGAATGCGATGAAACAGCTGACTCCGCAGATAATATCGCTGCTCGACGCCGTCCCGCTCGATGCACCTGTGATATTCGCGTACGAGCCAGTCTGGGCGATCGGTGCTGATCGGCCAGCGGGCGTGGAGTACGTTGGGCCCGTGGTGCGGGCGATTCGGCAGGTCGTGGGAGAGTTCGAGAAGGCTAAGGGACGGACGGGACAGACGAAGGTTGTATATGGCGGGAGTGCGGGACCCGGGTTGTGGAGTGGGAGGACAAACAATGGGAATGGGCTGGGAGAATGGGTTGATGGGATGTTTCTGGGGAGATTTGCGCATAAGCTTGGAGGGGTGAAGGAGGTGGTGGATGAGGTTGTGGCAAGTATGGCGTAGGACTAGTCAGAGCCATTAACGGTGTAATGGCTGTGCGAGTCTGAGCATGTGACGATCGACGGCCATGCAGTTTGTCAAACACTTTTGTTTTGTGGTTTGACGCAGGCACAAGCAAGGACAGCCAGAGTCTTCTCATCAACGCATCGGATGCTCGCTATGATTATGCAGATATCGGAAAGCAACGTCTGGAGTTTCGCACGTACCATCAGTCCTGCGCAAAGCCTTTCTCCTCCTTTGTCCAAGGCTGTCATGGCGATGCTCTTGGAAGTGAGCTATGGACATTGCGATGAATGGATGCAAGCAACATTGAAACACATGCTGGGATCAGATTGCTGGCGTTTTTGATACAAATCTGTGGCTCGAAGCAGTGGTCGCGCCAGTCCGCCTGCCATGTCGAGCCTAACAGTCAATGTGTCAAACACCGCCAGTAAGCGGCTGCTGGGGGCGCATCCTCAATGCCATTACGACGCTGGTTGTACACAAATGTTTTGCAATTGGAGAGTTTCGTCAAGCCGGCGTCACTACTGCCGTGGAGGATAAGGAGAATGAATTGTATGGACGAGGCAACGCTAGGGCGTCTGCCGGCAGAGACAGACGACATGATGGTCCTTCAAGAGGCAGACTACGACGAGGTGTATCTGAAAAGCAGGGCGACGTTACGAACCTCGTAAATCGCGATAGGGGTTCATCCCGGAATCGCACCGCGATGGTGATTTGGCACAGATAAAGGCCATTGAGATCAGTGACTCAGACTACATGCAATGACAGCAACGCTGAATTGAGGCAATGCATACGGGAGACTACCCAGTGCTCGTGATGGCTTTGTTCTAGATCCGCGTTCCCTCCTTTCTGTTGACCAAACTCTATTCATACTACATACATGCAGCGGATGACGGAAGATGGATAAATACGTGCCGCACCCTCCAGCATCGGCTATGTGCATCTACAGGCGTCGTTGAGATCGCACAAAACCCACCCAATCGTCCTGTATTCACTTCTGTTTGAACGGGGAAACTCAAACAATACCCAACCTCAATGTTTGCCATTCAACATCATTCGCCATCTTACAGACACCCTAGACATCTAAAGAGCTGAGCTGGCTGGGTAGAAATTTGGAAATACAGCACAAAATTGCTTCACGCCGTGGAAGATCATTACAAAGCGTTAAAACAAAACGGAAGTTCTGCTAGTTCTTCCTAGCAGGTGCAGATGCAAGCATTAATGCAACATTTTGGTTGCCCTTTCAGTCTCCCAGTTTGGTGCACACACGAGTCCTGACAACAGCGAGGAGATCATTCAAGGTAACTAAGCAGTCGTTGAATGATATGGAAGTGCTAGAGGCATTGCAATCAAGCGTTTCCTTTATCAATGCTGCGGAAAAACATCTGGAAGGGAGATTAGACTGGTTCGCTCGGCATGAGACTGAGATGCTGTTGTGGACAACCACCGATGCCTTCGACGGAGGCTGAGACAAAGTTCATTGAGGCTTTCTCTACTTGTCGCACTCTGCTTTCACTTTTCTTTGATGCCGGACACATCAACTTGTCCGTGTGCAAACATACACGAGTACATAAACAGCCGCAGCCCCTCTCTATCTTTCTTCTTCGTCGGCCACTCACTAGATCACCCTTTCACACCTTCCCATCTACCAGACTCGTGTGAATCACGACAAGTCTTCACATCAACGCATCCAACCTTTCTGATGCAATGTCAAGGTAGGCCGGAGCTCACGTTGCAAACAGGGACGGACCATTGACCTCTTCAAGATACTGCGATAGATGCGATCGTCGTTTCGGCAAAGAGTTCAGCTTACAGCAACACCTAAGAGACTCGCCTCATCATTGGTTCTGTCAAAACTGTGGTCACGATGCGCAATCTAGGGATGCCCTGGTAGAGCATGTGGAGCAAGACGACTATGATTGTGGCACTGTTTGCTACGGGTGCGGTGACGAGTCTGGGAGAATGTTCTACGATCATCAGGACTACCTAGAGCACTGTGAGGACGAGAACGTTTGCAAAGTCTGCGACCGACATTTTGGCAGCGCCAACAACTTGACAATGGTATGCTTGCTATTGACGCTCCGTGACGCCAGGATTGACATGACCAGCACGAAGTTACCCACCGTGAAGCCGATGTTACATGCTATGGCTGCGATCGAGCCTTCACAACATACGGTGGCATGATTATCCACCTGGAAGCAGGAAGCTGTGCCTCAGGCATCTCTCTGGTGGACCTCAACTATCGTGCAGCTACGTGCTATAAGTTCTCACGATACATCGACGCCGATCTCGAAGACGAGCTCCTTTCCCGAGATGATGCATACCTCGACTATGACGATAACAAACCTTTTCGCTGTCCAACTTGCGGCTCGTGGTTTACCAAGCTCTCTGGTCTGTTCCAGCACATCGAAAGCCCGGCATGTGCGCAGGATCTGTGGGACGGCGCGATCGGTGCACTGAGAAATCGGTTGAGCTATCAGCTTACGTAGATGAAGAGACAGCGTTCATCTCCGCTGGATGGAGGGAACACTGGGGTGGGTGGCTCAGCCAAGGGATCAACAGTCACAACAAACCACAATTAGAATTGGACTAAGCAAAGATAAGAGGACAAATCTGGAGGCCATTGTTTGAAAATGGGCGTATTGCATTCTAACGCCTGTCTATTGAAAGTATTAGATCAACTAAAGTTGCGTTGAGAACGTGGGCATGAAACATTTGACTTACAGACACCCCTTTTCCAGTCGCCCAGATAACAGAGCAGATCCTATGATAGCCACCATATTTGCAGTTGGGTCGTACGTGCTGAAAATTGCTGGCATTGACCAAACGTCGTCGTGCATACCTTCCAAAACGGTAAACATCGAAATCCGCCAGCAATTCTAAAATGCAAAAGAATCAACCATCATCGTCTGAGAGCTTCTCCTTACCAGCATCCTTCCTTCAAAGCAGTGCTCTGCCTATCGTAGCTCTTTCAGGTTGAAACGTCAGGCCACCTCATCCCTCCGATGCTGGTCGCAAGCCACGTCTGAAAACGTTGCTCCTGGAGCTATATAAAACATATTGTTTCCCCAATCGAGAACATAGCTCTGCCCAAGTCACAAAAAGACAAGACTGAAATCCCGCTGTCCCAAGCAAAATCCAAAGGGACAGTGCCACCAACAGGCGGATCATGTGAAGTGAATATTTCACCGAAGATGTCCGCTTAACTCGCCCTATACGGTCTTGCGATACTGGGAAGCCAAAGCGCTAAAGGATGTTCAGCCTTGTTAAGATGTTTGCGGGTTGAGCGTCTTTAGTCCCTCTCTACATAGCTGATGGGGTGTGATGGTGCAAACTTCTACGCATAGAGTGCGCGAGATCGCTCACACGACAGGCTTCTATATGCTCTCCAGTCCGTGTCATGTCTTCGATCGGCTGGAGCGATGGCCATCGCTTTTGCGTTCGAGCTTCATTACTCTCTGGCTCGTCCTCGTAAATGAGCCAGACACCCTGGGACAAGTCATAACTTAAGGGAGTCGAAAGCCATTTCAGGGGCAAAATAGGTGCTGCTCCAGCTTTAAGAAGTGATTCTATCGTTTCGAAATACACAGACATCGTTTCAATACCAACAGTACTATTCTCAGCTTCTTCCTCGATGAGGTCGGCCATGAAATGTAGATAGAGTGCCCAAACTGACGGTCCATTGGCTCCGACAAGCTCGTTAGGATCGGCCCCATTTGCTAGCGCAGCTCTCAGCAGGCCCGGATCGGGGAACCTGTTTTCTGGGAACCCTCCCCCACGAGCACCGCGCGGTCGCAAAATGTAATCCAGAATAGGTCGCCCAGATTTGCTTTGAATTGAAGTGGGAGTGATGGTGTTCAGAACGTACCATGTCAACCGAAAATCTATGGCGAGGCTGAGAAAGTTGCTCTGTTCTCTACGCCAACATCTGAACGAATCGGAAATGTACCAGTAGTCTTCAAATAGATCTGAATGCACGGCCAAGTGCTCGATGGTATCTTGTAAGACAGGAGCTGCACAAAGCGAGTCTCCGCCAAGCTTGTCGACGGACATTGCACTCAGAATATGGCTGGCCATACCAACTGCAAGGTCGCCGCTGTAGCCAGCTGAAGTAAGGGCCACAAGCTCCACCAACCTTGCATTGCTGAGGTAGCGGCGAGAATCAAGGGGACGATCGCCAGTGTAGTGATGAAGGAGAGTTTGAATTCTTGGAAGCAGGAGAAAATCTCTTAGGGAGCGGTGCAGGAGCTGGACGTCGATACTGCATATCTTTATGAGCCACTCAGCATAGGGACCAGATATAATTCCGACATCGCTCTTAGGCTCCTTGTTTTGCCAGTAAGGCTCATAAGAATGAGTTTGGCAATCATTTGAAGCCGGCCAATATTCAGTGCCTCTCACACACTCCAATAAGCCTTTGCAGCGACTATTGAGTTTACGGAGGGCGGAATCAACCGACGAACGGAATGCTTGTTCGTTTCTCAGATTGAGTTGGTGGATATCAAATCCAGGTCTCACAGCGAAATTTTCGCCTTGTTCCGCGATGAAAAATGTGTCCAGCAAGTTGAGTGAGAACAAGGACATAAATTCTCTCTCCTTGTATAGAGCGAGTTGAAGCAGCACCGAAGCCTCGCGACGATAGGGTAGCTCAATGGAGTCAAATATGCGATCAAAATAGTCATTGAGATCTGCGGGGATCTGGTCCAACTTCGACTGCAGTTGATCAAGGCTGTCACCATCCCGCAAATCGCGAAGGACGCCACGCACCACAAGGATGACCCAGAGGAATACGCCTTCTGCTCTTTCCACAATGTCTGAAACCAAAGCATCTGCCTTTTGGTGATCTTTCGCAGTGAAAAAGGGCCATCTGCGACTCAATCGAAGGCGTGATGCCACATAGATCTCAATGTCCGCATGTGTCAAACATTCCAGTCGTAATTGCGGAGAGTGATCGAAGGCATCCTTTAGGGAATTCAAAGGCCGGCTGGAAATACATGCTTTGACATTACAATATTTAGAGAGGTTGGCCAAGAAATCGATGAGCTCCTCCTTGTCGTCCTCACTTCCCTCGCATTCATCAAGACCGTCAATTATCAGAAAAACCTTAGAATCCGTACTAAGAGTACAAATAAGCGTCTTAAGAGCTTCTCGCAGCTGGATACGACTGACTTGTCGCAAGTGGTATTTAAGGTCTATGTGCTGGTGTAGAAGCATCAGATGGTCGACCATATCTGGCCGTTGTTGGAGTATTTGGATTAGTAGGGATCGATAGAAGCCTTCGAGAGACTTTTGCAGCGTAGTACCTGAGCTCCAGAAAAAGTATCTGGCTCTAATGACCGGCTGTCGGTCGGCCCATGAACTCAAAAGCTCATGGGTAATATAGTTATTGTCTAAGAATTTCATGATGGTGCTCTTCCCACTTCCAGGTTTCCCATGGATCCAGTATAACCCATCCTCATTCTGCGAATCGAGGATCCAACTTCTGAAGCAGTCCCATCGAGGAGGATTTTGGGCTGGGGGGTGAAATATCCACTGATAGGTGGTTGGATATGCATTCGAAATCTGCTCATCGCGCCCGTGCATCTGAGGGAATGTAAGACTGCTCAGCAGCTTATCTATTTTCCCTGCCTCAAAGTCATTTCTGCTGGACGAATAATTGTCCCCAATATGGACCCTTGCATTGCCGAAAATAGACAGGCTTCTATCACGAAGCGAGCGTGGTAGGGGCAACGAAGATGGAGCCGCTGTTGCCGGAGCCACCGAATTGCGATACTCCATTCTTGGGTCACAGCCTAGAAGCTGCGACGCAAATTCTCCATATTCCTCCATGCAGTGTAGACCGCAGTCCAGCCGTGCCGCTTGATGAAGTGAAGAGAGCCTTGGTAGCGTATGACTGCCTCGTAGGTCTTCTATTCCGGCATTGAGCAGACGAGATCGTGAGGAACTGTATCTGCACCACGGGGGTGGCGAGACCCTCAGATGCCAGATGGCTCGAGAAGAAGGGATGTAGAAACGGACGCACAAAGGTCAGCTCACGAGCTATTGACACACCGCTTAGCTTATTTGGCGAAGAGGTCTTGTGTCCAGACCGTAGCCAAATTGCTGTGCTGAAGGGTTGGCTATAGTCACAGCGGTCAATGGTGCCATACGAGCTCCACGCGTCTCCTGACTTAAGAGAATAGTCGAAAAAGTTTCCCGTTTCTTTTTGAGAAAGCAAAAGAGCTGCTAGTGGGAGTGGGGAAGTCGCGATCGGCCAATTGCTAAGTTTTGTAGGAACGGCGGATGATAGGGTGCCGTATAGAGACCAAGTAAGCTTCCTTGCCCCGTGCTTGCCAAAGCAGCGAAGAACTCCATTCCCTTCCTTTGCTGGCCCTCGTCCGAGCTTCTCCCCATGCGCCCATGCGTCTCCGGCAAAAGGCTCCTTCAGCTCAGGCCTGTACCCATGCGGCCTCCCTAGTATCGACATTACAGCATGATCACTGTGCATTACGACTTGACACGGCCGCGACGGAGGGGAACTCCACTAGGACACTCATCAGCATACACTAAACACGTCGATCGTCAATTCCAGGGGCTCCTCGCATCGAGAACTAGAACAATAACGTTGTAGAACACAACAACCTCGAACCCATCGTCCGCATTAACCCATTCTTCAAGGATCGTATCATTCGCATCTGCTGCTGATTTTCCTGATGCACGTATCCAAAGCCACGGATTGTATCTTGGCAAACGTTAGAGGACCCATCTCATGATGTCGTCCCTCACCGCACCCGCCATAGTGGTCCACGTTTTGCCTTCCAGCAGCATCTTGGTCATGCGGCAACCTTAGGCTGTGGCTACCTTGGGCTGTCACACGATTTGGAGGTTTGCTGTCTCTATCAGGGCACGGTTGAAGACTAGGCTGGTCTTGACCGCAGTAGAGGGTGGGTGGATGGGGTATTTAAAACCACACAATGTGTTTGATTCGGTCCTAAATTCGTGCTAATCTTGAAGAAACTGCCATGGAATGACTTCACATAATTACAAACTCACAGAAAATCCTAATATATTTAGGCATTGATGTTTGCTGATGATGTGTTTGCTGATCTGTCTGCCAGCCTAGAAGATGACCTAGATATGCCGAATCATTTTCTACTATTAGATTTCGAGGTTTGTGTCAAGCTTTAAATTCCTCCTGTACCCGCTCTGACCATCGGACCCCAATTTGCACGAGGATTGATTTGATACCTTACAAGTTTTCCTCCTTTCGAATCCTTATGTGCACGTCCAACTTTGGCATCAAAGACAATCACGAGCTCTGAAGGATCACCACCGCTGTCGATGAGTGCTCTGCCGCTTATTTTGGGGGCATTTGCTTCTGTGGCGTGAGGTAAATGTTCTGTTGGGGCAGTAGTGGTTATATTAAAGCTGTGGGTCTTCAATTCCTCGTAGGTGGTTCTGATCTGTCCCACGGAAGGCTGGCTGTCGCCGGTTAGGGAGTCCTTAGCCCCGTCAGCGCTTGTAGACTTGCTGAATGTACCTGTTTCGTCCGCTTTGGGATGATTTAACTCGTACAGTGCGCTTCTCAGGACCCTTTGCAGGTCGTCCACGTTCTCGATCTCGATAGCATTGTGTCCGTACCCGAGCTTCTGCAATAACGCTTCTCTTGTCCTTGCAACAGACAACGTATTCCCATTTCTACCTCTCAGCCGCTTCAGAATATTCCAGCCTGGACTTGACCTCTTGACGCTGGGTTTACCATCAAACTCCCCTTCACCGAGCAGACGTGGAATACGACCTGGATCCCTTTGTCGAACCCACTCACGCATTACCTCCCATATAACGTTCCATGGCGCATTCGTCTTGATGCTGCCTGGCTTGCAATGAGAGCCAGTACAAGTGTATCCAAGGGCCAAAAATGCGCCTCTCAGTGGATCATCTGCTGGAGTAGGCATTGAGATGACCTTTGCAAGGTAGGTGGGCAGAAAGAAGAATGGAGATGGAGATAGTAACTGCGGCGGCAAGCGCGGTATGATGGCCTCAGAAGCTACGTTTTGTGTCGTTCCGTATGTCGGCTTCTTCCCATCTGATGACGAGCCATTGGTAGCACTGTTCGAAGTGGCCGCGGAAGGGGACGGCCAGTCGAGATCTTCTTCCTCGAGTGCCAGAGTAAGCATACCTTTGATCCGCTCAGTTGTGCCATAGACTGTCTTGTCGAGCTCAGAAGTTCGGTCCAATAACTTCTGGACAAAAACCGGATTATGCAGTGGTCCCGCCCACATCGGTCCACCGAGGTGAGTCTTTGAGCCACAATGCCCACAATGCCGATCTGCAGCTGGCCCTTGCGCAAAGCCGTGTTTGAAGTATTTCTCGTTGTTCTGAGCTGTCTTCTCCTGGTTTCTGGCTACAAGCTGAGTTTGCCATGCTCCACATCCTTGGTCACAATTGTATACAAGCATACTCGTGCCAGCCATCAACTTGACATCTTGCTGGGATTTGTGTACACGAATAAACAAACGACCGTAGAAGTCTACTGACAGGCACAGAAGAGGTTCAATAGCAATACCGTATTTGGATGCAGTAGTTGCAATGGAATGTAGAATCAGGCGCAAGCCAGCTTCGTGAGAATGAGGCCCTTTCATTGGAATACCGCCATACAGTGCAAAGGCCTTTTCAGGGTATCCATTCGAAGCCCAGACTCCAGCATCGGTGCAGGTAACGCAGAGCATACCACCATCGGCGACAGCATGGAGGGCCGCGTCCAAGAACTGCGCAGCAGACCCGTACGGATCCAGATCCACCACGTCGAACCTGTGTACATAGCCTGGGGCTAGGTTCTTCGTCCCATTGCCACTCTTGCTGTACATGAACTGTTGTGCATCACCAAGGTTGACGTGGATCTTCTCCCCAAGACCATTGTGTTCGACGTTGAGTTTGATAGCTTCCACGGCGTCAGGCGATACATCATTAGCAACGACCGTTGTCGCAAAAGGTATTTCTTTGGCGTACCGTATCGCTCGCAGACCGCTGGCAGAAAGCGCATCTAGAATCGTAAAGTTTATTTGACGAGAAGCCTTTTCAGCAGGCTGCGTGTCTCCATTGGCTATTTTCAAGGCCTCAACTTTGCCCGGCGGCTTCTCGCCAAGTGATGCACTCTGATGTGCTGGCTCAGACCCTAACTCTCGAACTTCGAGGTCAGCGTCGTCCACATCCTCATCTCTCGCTCTCTTGGTATTCTTATCGTTCTGCTCGCCACTGTCTAGACCGGCGTCATCCGCTTTGCGCTTTTTGGAAAACAACTCTTGCAAACCGACGTCTGGCTGGGGTACTGGTGACTGCTCTCTCGGCCGCCTGGATTCATTTTCGGACACTTGTTCGCACCCACTAAAGTCCGCGACATTGATGCTCCCATTCTGGGATGGCTTATCGGAGGATCTGGCTTGGAGAACCCTCGAAACTTGCAAATGAGTTGTTTGCTTGGCCCTGGAGCGA
Source organism: Herpotrichiellaceae sp. UM238 (assembly GCA_000315175.1). Classification (NCBI taxonomy): domain Eukaryota; kingdom Fungi; phylum Ascomycota; class Eurotiomycetes; order Chaetothyriales; family Herpotrichiellaceae; species Herpotrichiellaceae sp. UM238. The sequence goes on along the minus strand of AMYF01000002.1, from coordinate 29,922 downwards.
CTTTTCCTCTGTTGGTTGCTGCTGGCCGTTTTCTGATGCCTCATCTGTCTGAGCGCAACCACGCTCTCGCCATGCACGAGCATAGCAAGTACGCTGAGATCGCGATTATACTGCTGTATGGGATTGTAAAATACTGCTTGGTCACCTTCGTCATTGTTCCTCGGCTGACCTGTCTGCCCAATGGTCCTCTTCGCCTTGCCCGCATTACTCTGGTATGGCGCAAGTATGGTAGCAAGACCTTCCTTGACTTGACGATACTGGCGGCCATTGATCATTACTGGCGTAACTTCAGGGTGGGCCATTTCGACACCGCGAGAAAATTGTTTGTACCAAAGCCTCCCAGGGCTCAACAAGAAAGAAGGTTGAAAGAGTGGAACATGAGACTGACCAGCAGCTATACAAAGCGTTTTTGAATACAAGAGACGCGTCAGAAATCCAAGCATTACCTATCAGCGCCTCGCTTTCGATGAGAGCAATGAAGTTATCGAGAAGCCAAAAAGTTTCATTGTCCAAATCGAGCGCCAGAATCATGCCAAGCATGCGCGGAATATCTTTCTGCCGCGACGATCTTTTCCATCTCGCGACTTCTATGCTACACGTTCTATGCTACACAAGACGCGAAGGCCATTCGTTCAAGTCACAAAAGATTGTGATAATGGTGGAAACTGGACCGAAACGTTATTTGACGTGAATTTGGGCAAGCAAAATTCGCCGCATGCAGTGAGAAGAGATTCATGATTAAGCTTCCTAGGCTGCTCCTGTCGCAAATAGATATGCCTACTAAAGGGATCACCGCATGCCGCCATCTGTGTTTTCGCTCATGCCGCTCGATAGTACTCCGGTCAGTGGAAGCCATCTTCTGTACCGCTCTCGGCGACCTCGACGTGCAAGCGCCTGTCTCTAGCCTTCTTCAAGTGCTTGTCTTTCTTCTTCTTGGATTTGATGCTTTCCTTGGGTCTAACCAGAGTTGGGCTGGATGGCTCATCGCCACTATCATCGTCGTCATCAATTCCATTAGTCTCATTAACGCCTAAGTCACGATGCTCAAGGCGGATGGCCCAGTCCATCCGTTTCGTGCTTTGTGCCAATTCTTCAGCATAGGCAACACTTCGGTGCTTGCCCTCCTCGCATTGGATGCTGATTACCAGGGTCGTTGCGGCGGCTTCGTCGACTTCATTCTGATGGGTAGCATCGTATTTGATCGCCGCCTCCATTGAGGTCATCATCTTCTCCATCTCACTAACGATGATGTCGTACTTGAATCGGGCATTCTTGTCGGAGAACACCTCTTTTCGCAGTCGAGGCGACAATCCGGTAAAATTCTTGCGCAGCTTCGCGGGCGGGTTGGCTACGTCGCGAACAGAGAATTTCAACATCTCTTCGCCTTCATTAGGATCATCTATAGGGCCATTGACGCGGCCGTGAGAGATGATCCTGAGTGTGAACTTTGCGGCCTCGTGGTTTATCCCGTTCATGCCGTTCATTTTAGGGCTTGGGCTTCTTTTGTCTTTGGGACTTGAGCTTCGTCGTCTGTCTTTGGAGGTTTCCTTGGGTTTCTTCGGAGGCTCCATATTACCAGCGATGTCGCTGCTCTTGGTCCTAATGCGCTTCATGGTGCTGGGAGACCACGAATACTGACTAGCGATTGGTTGATTATTTACAGAGCTGATCGCTGCTTCGGAAGAGCAATCAGCTCATTCATGCCCCGAAAGCGCTGTTGAGCGAAGCGTTGACCTGTGGCTTTATCATCTGCGCAATAATGCAGTAATGAGTGGACCACGCGACCACCACCATAAGAAGGGTGGACAAGATGTGAGTAAGACACCTCTTCTTGCAAGCAGATGACGATGAACAAAGACGAGACGCGTCGAAGTTGATAACAACTGACGATGTTTGAAAAAAACAAATTGATTGGGAAATTGAGTCAAGAAGACGGCGCGAGGGTGGCTGAATCAAAAAATCGGTCCATCGCAATAATCCTCTCATGACTTCGTCAGCATCCGAGTTCGGCTAGATGCTTGCTTCTCCCCGGATCGTTGAAATTGGAAGTTCCACTTTCCCCAGGTCTCACCTAGACCCTGGCGGCCTTCACGGCCTCCATGAAGAGCTGAGCTTAATCAGCAAACTGATTTGGGCGATTAGGTCCCTGCAGCAACAGCTCTCCGTTTTCTTCCCGAACCTACGTGGAGCAAGCATTCTTTGAGCGCCTTTAAAGAGCTCCGATGCTGATGCGATTGCCTATCTATCTTTCTTGGCTTGCTCCTCGCATCGGTTTGATTGAAGCTCTCTAGAAATATATGAAACTAGCTTCGAGATGACAATCAAAATCAAAAAGTTTGGTCCTGAGTTAGTATTTCTAAAATTGCAACTAGATCTTTTAAGTTAATAATTAATGCTCACAGACAACTACTTGGCGCTCCTAGGCGAACACCTGGTTATCCCAGTCCCGATGGCAAAAAATTCGTGTTCACACAATCTACTTATTCATTCAACTCACATAGCAAAACATCAGAGGTAGTAATTTTCGACTTCAAGTCCGGCGAGCAGAAAACAGTCACCAAGGATGCCAAAGCAAGTGAACCGAGATGGATTGGAGATAATCAGCTCGTCTGGCTTAAAGAAGGCGACAATGGCAATACAAGCTTCATCGTCGCTGATACCGAGCAGCACGGGAAAAGCTACACCGCCGGTACCGTAGCAGGTCCTGTATCCAGCTTGAAGCTTTACTTTATCGAGGACGGAATGATAGCTGTCGCTGTAGCTGGCAAAGCGAACCCCGATGGCAGTCTGTACAATCCCAAGGATGTCCCAAAGACACAAAGCACCGCCAAGCTATACGATGCCACTTTTGTGCGACACTGGGATAGCTACATTACTAAGGAGCGAAACTCGATCTTCACGGCCGTGCTCAAAAAAGCTCCAGCACGAGTTCAAGGCAGAGAAGGCCGCTACAACTTAATCGGTTTCACGAATGCGCTCAAGGGAACAGACTTGGAGTGTCCAATCCCTCCATTTGGCGGTACCGATCACTTTGACATAGGTCCCGATGGCCTGGCAATCGTGGCGAAGGACCCAGAACTGGATCCTGCCACCCATACGAAATGCGATTTGTACATCATCAAGAAGAAAGATCTTATGGACCTAGCAGAGCCAAAACCGATCAGATTTCACATCCCCCACATCGATGGTGCAGCCACAAGCCCAGTCTACTCCTCAACAGGCAACCTTGCCTTCCTCCAGATGCGGCAAGATGGATATGAAAGCGACCAAAACCTCATCTGGATTTTGATATTTCACCGCCTCGGCGAAGACGAGGCTTCCAGCAACGTCGAAATCAGGCAGCTAGGGCCATCGTCAAAAGACCCAAACGGACCCAACAACAGATTCTGGCACCTCTCTCCAAGCAGCATCATCTGGTCACCCGACCGCAAATTCCTCTACGCCCACGCTGAATACCAAGGCGCCGGCTGCCTCTGGGCAGTCCCAGTTCTCCCAGACCCTCCCATTCCAGTCCGCCAGCTCACCCACAAGAACTACATTACGGAGGCACTCCCCGTCCCACAATCCGCCTATCTCCTCATCTCAAGCAACAGCCTAGTCGACAACAGCATCTACACCCTCTTGAACCCATACGCAATCGACCCACCGCCTCCGCGCCCACCGCACAGCAGAATCAGTAATACCTCAGCAATCACGCTCCTCCATCCACCCAGCGTCCTCCACAATCAGTTCGGCCTCTCCCCAAGCCAAGTCTCTTCCATCTGGTGGCGTGGCGCCGACGACCACCCGATCCATGCCCTGCTCATGCGTCCTTCAAACTTCAGCCCCGAGAAAAAGTATCCGCTCGCCTACATCATTCACGGCGGGCCTCAAGGTGCCTGGAACGACCAATGGTCCACACGCTGGAACGCAGCCCTCTTCGCGGAGCAGGGGTATATCGTCGTCCTGCCCAACCCGACGGGGAGCACAGGCTACGGGCAGGCATTCACGGACGCCATCAAAAATAACTGGGGCGGGTCGCCTTACATCGACCTCGAAAAAGGCATCGAATACATCGAGGAAAACCTGAAGTTCGTAGACATGGACCGCGCAGTCGCGCTCGGCGCAAGCTACGGCGGATACATGATGAACTGGATAGCCGGCCACGCGCTAGCGAAGAAGTTCAAGGCGCTAGTATGTCACGACGGGGTCTTCAGCATGACGGGTCAACTCGCGTCCGAGGAACAGTACTTCCCCATGCACGACTTTGGCGGGCCGATCTGGGAACGGCAGGAGATGTACGATAAATGGGATCCGGCGCGGTTCACGAAGAACTGGGAGACGCCCATGCTGATCATCCACAATGAGTTGGACTACCGGCTGACCATAGCCGAGGGGCTCAGCGCTTTCAACGTCTTGCAGGGCAAGGGCATCGAAAGTCGGTTCCTGACGTTCTCGGACGAAGCACATTGGGTGCTCAGGGAGGAGAATGCACTGGTGTGGTGTTTGGTCGTGCTGAATTGGTGTAACAAATTCGTTGGGTTGCCGGAGGTTAGGGATGGGCAGGGCAGGAATGGGGATGAGTTTTGTCGGCAGGGGAGGAGGAATGCGCCGCGTGATAGGCAATTACTGTGATTGTGTTGTGGAGGCGCCTAGCGATCTCTGTCCGTTGTACATTTCTCGCGCAGACTACATCACCGCTGACTTTGCCATTTGGCCCCTGTCGAGGAAATGGTGGCTCCAGAGGGACAATACGCTCGGTTTGAGTATTCTTGTGTCGACGATGATGAATGATTCAGAGTGCGGGTGCCTTTCTGGGTTCTAGCAGACAGGGCAGCAGAACGTCACTTGACTCAAACATCGAGTGTCATGCTATGGATGACATTGGAGCAGATTGAGTGGAGAAGTAATGACTGGCGATTGATGGACTCAGTAATATACATGTCTTGAAGACAGGCACGCAAAAATGTACATACACAATGCAACCTCTGCAGGTTCCGCATGTTGTGGGAAATTGCTTTGTTAGAAAATGAACGCCTTCCATGCTGTACAGTATCCAATCCCTTCAGCGCCGTCCAGCGCCCACTTCTGTACGTTAGAAAGCTCTCCAGAGACCCAAACGCTGTCCTCAGAAAAGTCTTCCGGCTCTATATCACCATACGCCAACAGTTCCATGGGAGTAATGCTTTGACCCCTAAAAGCTTGTGAATGACATGCAGCATGACCGTTTCCGCGAAATCCTATCTCTGAGATTCTCCCAGGAGCTGATTAACGATTTTCGCAACCACAGACTTGTCCGCGGGCTTGCCGTCCAGCACACCACCCGGTTTGAAAACCTCCTTGAGCACATTGCCGGGTTTGAGCTGCGTCTCATTTGCGCTCTTTCTAATGGTTTTGAGCGCGTTCTCGACAGCTTGTTGCACCTCGTCTTCTGTCATCATCTTAACCTCTGCAGCATATTCGTCGATGACTCCAATCTCTTGTAGCTGTTTCTCCTCCAGATCCTGCCGATTCGCAGCCTTTGCTTCTGCGGCAGCAGCTTCGCTGGATGCCTTCTTCTTTTTGAGCAGTGCTAGTAGCTGTAGGTCTGTTCTTATTGGAGAGTTCGTTTTGGAGGCATTGTTATATTCTGTGATCATGGCTCGGAGGACATTGAGACGCGGAGTGTCCTTTGCCTTCATAGCCGTCTTGAGGTCGCCCTTGATCTTGGCTAGCAGGGGAGGAGCTGCCGCATCGGTGGAGGAGTGGCGAAACTGCTGCCGGCGGGGAGCATGGTTGAAGGGTGAAAGCCTCATTTGCCGTAGCTCACACTTGGGGCAGACATACGGGGCTTTTCTTGTCCCCCTTAGAGCTGCTTGCACAGAAGACGTTCCCAGGGTACCCGCAGACATCTTTGGCCGCTGTAGTCTGTCTCAGCTTCCTGGAGGGCAACAAGGTCTGGGATATTCAAGTCTATATGAAAATATATGCTGCGTAGGTGCTGAATCGACAAAAGGATCACGAAATGAATATTGATGAAGCTGTACTGAAAGTGACGATAGTATGATCGGAGTCAACTGAGGCTGGAATCAGACTTGTTTCCGTCTCTGGACCAAGCTCTGTAAATTGTCGCCCAGCCGAGGTTTCTCCGACGCGTCTGTCGCGTTTCGCTTGGAGAAGGTGCGCCAGGTGCGACTGCCAAAAGTTTACGTTTTTTGTGTGTTCGACATCGACTGTCATATACACAGAGCATCAACGATATTACAAGATCGTAGAAATAGCTTGCAATCGGTCGCAAAGTTCAGATCATCCGAAGCATCCCATTGATATCATCGATATCGCCGCCAACCTCCCATGAGTCGCTAGCATCGCGAGGCAGTGGAGCGGTGCCGGGCCCTCAACATGGCAGCATACGCAACTCCTCCCCGACCTGGTCCTGGTGCCTACATGCAGACGCCGTTTGCGAGACATCAATACATTACAGCTCCGTCATTCAGTCAGACTCCGACGACTGCGACGCCACGCACAGCGGATTCCCTGGTTTACACCGGCCAGTCACAACCTCCCGCCAACACGCAGCAATCACTGCGGCCAGCCGAGAACCTGACGGCTGCGGAAAGAACTGCAAGGGCTATCAATCAGGCTCTGGAATATGTCAGGCACACCAACTCTTTGGAGCAGGAATATGGCGGCAGACTGGCCTACAACTATGACGTGCATACCTCGCCCGTGTGGGCACCTTTCCAGAAGGTCAGGTCATACAATATCCCAGACCAGATATTCGAGCAGTTAAATCGCGCTCAGGTGTCAACAAATATGGGCCTTTTCGCCGAGATACACTACGCCTGGGTCACCGTCGACAATGCGCTGTACATGTGGGACTACACCATGAATAATCCCGAGCTTCTCGGCTTCGAAGACCAACCCTACAGTATAGAGATGGTTAAGCTTGCAAAACCAAAGATGGGCGTCTTCCTCGATTCGATTACCAATATCATTGTTCTTGCTTCAACTGATCAGATCATGTTGCTGGGCCTGGGTGTGGACCCCAGCACTCCAGGCACCGACCTGACGCTCTTTCAGACAGGTATGGCCGCCTCAATCAAAGGGACCGAGGTCGACAACATAACATCTTCGGCCAAGACAGGTCGAATCTTCTTCGGTAGCAAGACAGACAATGATGTGCGGGAGCTGAGGTATCAAGCACAAGACTCTTGGTTCTCTGCCCGCTGCAACGTCGTCAATCATACCAAAAAGACATATGAATCATTCACCACCGCACTGAATGTTTTCGGGAAGGCATCCGCTGAATATGTTAGACAGATGGACATAGACGATTCACGAAACGTGCTTTATGCTCTTTCGTCTCAATCGACAATTCGAGCTTTTCACTTGGGCAATGATGGCAACGGTCTTGACTACAAGGCAGAGATCACCATGCAGACGATACATAGAAGCCTTGATTTCTCGGTGCAAGGTGTGATTTCCGAGAAGACCAAGCTGGTCGCTATAAGTGCCATATCTGAGGAAGAAACTAGGGGTTGGGTCCTCATGGCAACAACGGTTGAAGGCTACCGGATATATCTCAATGGATCGTTTGACTGGGCTCCCCAGAATCAGTCAGGTCCAATCCGAGGGCTGGCAGCAATCCACGTCCGGACTCCTCCATTATTAGCAGCAAACCCTGGTGAAGCTACTCCGACCAGCGTTGGTCATCCCAACAACTATCTCAGATCAGTATCTACCGCTGCAAGGTTTCCTCCCGGCTACTTCTTCGCCTCAATAGCCAGAACACCTGGGGCCGATCAAGAACAGCTCTTCATATCAGTGCCCGATTCACAGGCAGACCAATCATACGTGCGTCCTCAACAAGGCACACCTGAATCTGCTGCCTGGATTGAACTGCACAGTCTGACCATGGATATTGGCTTCATTGTGCCGTACAAAGGCGCCACATCGAGACCTCAGGGATTCAGCTATGAACTGGCAGTGCAATTTGATGAGCCCGTACCTGAAGTTGCCGTTTTGACAAATACCGGCGTCCATGTTCTACGGAGGAAAAGATTTGTCGACAGCTTGTCCGCCCTGATACGGCAAGGTGGTGGTCAAGAAGGCTTTCAGAACGAAATCCAAAACCTGATCGTCAAGTATGGCAGACAGGAAGTACTTGCTGATGCCTTGGCTGTAGCTTGTGGCCAAAGCGTGGAGACTGCGTCAGATCGATCACTGCGGATTAATGATCCGGAAGTGCTCGAGGCTGCCCGCAAAATTTTCATCGAGCATGGTGGACGGCCAAGTATCGACCAGAATGCAGCTACAAATCTGACGGCGCCGATAGATGCTGTCCGTCCATCACCAAGATACGAAGCTGCAATTCGTTACGTCTCAAGGCTGATAAGGTCGACTTGGAGCCAAGCCATAGCAAGAGAAGCTCGGTCACCGGCTGGCTATCAGATTGTGTCCGCTGTGAAGGCTGAGAAGCTGCGAGCAGTGCAAGAAAACCTCACATCACTCCAAAAATTCTTCAATGTCAATAAGAGCTTCATACGTGGTCTGAGCGGGCCTGACGACCTTCAGCGGCAGTCCAACAAGGATGACGAAATAGCACTACAGGGTGAGCACCGGGCGCTACACTCACTAGTCAAGTTTGTGTCAGAGATGATCGAAGCCATATCTTTTGTCCTCGTCCTGTTTGAGGAGAAGGTGCAGGAGATAGTACCCCTGCTACCCGAACAATCACGGACTAACTTCATGGTTATGACTTTTGAGCAGCTAGTAGCGACAAAGACTGGTATGGATGTGGCCAAAGATCTCGTCAAAGCTATCGTGAATCGCAACATAGCTCAAGGCTCAAATGTTGAGACAATCGCCGAAGCGCTAAGAAGAAAATGTGGCAACTTCTGTAGTGCAGATGATGTGATCATTTTCAAAGCACAAGAGCAGCTCAAACGTGCATCTGAAGCCAAAGCCAATGCCGAATACTCACGAAATCTACTTAATGAAAGCTTGAAGCTCTTTGAGCAAGTAGCTCACAGCCTTCCACATGATTACCTGCAAGCAGCCGTCAACGGCTACGTTGAGCTGCAATTCTTCGCTGGCGCGATCCAGCTCGCGCTGAAAGTCGCCTACGAGCTCGACAAGACCAATGATGCCTTAGCATGGCTGAATGACGGCCGCATGGAGAGCGATCCACGCAAAGAAAAATATCAAAAACGCAATCAATGCTATGACCTCATTCATGGGGTCCTAGAAGCAATTGACACAACTCAGAACCCGCCCTTTATCGACGGTCGCCCTTCCCTCTTCACAATCCGCCGCGACGAAGCTTATAATGTCATCTCCCGCTCCACAGACGAAGTCTTTCTCACCAATCTTTACGATTGGTATCTGTCAAAAGGCTGGTATGACCGTCTGCTTGCGACCGAGTCAGGTTTCATCGTTACGTACCTTCAGCGCAGATCCACAGAGGGTCTAACCCATGCCGATTTGCTGTGGAAATACTATGCCAATAACTCTCAATTTCATGAAGCAGCGAAAGTTCAGCTTACACTCGCACAGTCAGCATTTCCACTCACGCTCGACAAACGCCTCGAGTACCTTTCAAGGGCCCGAGCAAACGCGTCGGCCTTCACAACAGCAAATAATACAGCCTTGCGCAAGACGAAGCAAAAGCTGCTTACCGAGATCAATTCATTAATCGACGTCGCAAATATTCAAGACGAGATCCTTCAGCGCCTGCGAGACGACCCACGGCTCAGTGGCGAAAACAGAGAGCGTGTCCTCTCTGAACTCGATGGACCAATCAAAGGTATCTCAGACCTTTACAACAAATACGCCGACAATGCAGGCTACTACGACGTCTGCCTGTATATATACGCCGTTGCTGACCATCGCGACGCATCTCAGATCAAGAATACATGGGCGCAATTCCTTGAGGCAACGCACGGCCTGGCGGTTCAGGAACTTCAAGCAGCAGGTAGTGCAGGACAGGCAAATGTGGCATCAGCTTATGAAATCGTGGCTGAAAGGTTCCGTGAGGTGGGTGGACGCTTGAGGAGCAGTGAGGCGGTCTTTCCTGTGCCGGTGCTTATTGAAATGCTTGAACGATATAACCTGCAACAAAATCAGAATGGAGCGCCTGCGGGCGCTGAAGAGGGACTGCCACATTGGATCCCTAACATCTTCATGGAGCTTGAGGTGCCGTACGAACTCCTTTATGACACTCTCGAGACGATCTACTTCACGTCGGCGACGCCGAGCGCAAAGATTGCAGACCGCCAAATTGTCCTCTCTGACCTTCTGTACGTTGTCGAGCGTTGGTTGCAAGTTTCATACACCAGGACTCAGAGTCTGTTCGGAGGTGAACAGGGGCAGATCAGGGTGGAGGAGCTGTTGACTTATTTGTGTGAGCAGCAGAATGCTAGACAGATTGGGAATGATTGCTGGCAATGGGCGAGAGAACTTCGGACGCGCGTAACGGAGATGGCGGCCTAGGAGGTCACTGTACAGGCCGTGCAAGGCATAAGACCGGAGGACAAGGGAAAGAGCAATGCCACCTATCGGTTCCGACAAAAGAGGAGAGAAGGCGTGCACAATGCTGGATTAAAAAGTGAAAGTAGCCGCAATCTTGACAATCAGAATGAGACTAGGCCGCATTCGAAGGAGAAAAGCAAGGAAAATCAAGTCAGACGGGAAGACCTTTTGATAAGTCTATTGGACTGATCGAGGCAACTGCGGCGGACAACGTTCTGGTTGAGTATTACTTCTCTCATAGCTTTGATTCTGGTTACCGGTTGTGCACACGGGTCGATCCGACATCCAAAAGCCGTATTTCTGCCAGAAATCAATATCTGCTGTTCTCACCTACGAAACATTGCTGAATGCTCGTCTACGATTCACTCAAAGTCAAACCCTCGCGAGTCGAGGTACATTCCACAGCGGCATTGCTTTCTGTCCCGACGCACACCCTTTCATATGAACGTTTGGCGTACTGTGCGCGCCAAAGTCTTCTGTTCTGGGCTGCACTTGCACGCTACAAGCCTCGCGTGTGGCGCATATGGAACCACGCGTCTGCGACGAAAGACATCACCGAGCGCTTGGACGACGAAACGAGATCACTCGACACCGGCTAGTAAGCACAGCTTCTGCGGCACTTGCACACGACTGACTTTTCCAGACGAGCAGGCGGGAGGGATTAGCAAGTAGCGGGGCGGAAGACGGACCCGGTGCCCTAGGCGCACAAGGAAGATTTTAGGGTGCAAAGAAGTTCTTTGAGCAGAATCACGAGCGGTGCCAGTCGCTGTTTGCAAAGATGTTGGCTGGTGGCTGGTGGCTGGCTTTTCGAAGCTCTTGGATGACATCGAAGGTCATTAACCAGAATACGCTGGCGGTATCAGTGAATTCTGCTCTTGAGTTGGTGCCATGAAATCTAGATGGTACATGAAAGCACTGTATCAAGAATTTCAGGCCGCAAATCGCGTAGAGGAATCGCGTTTGAATAGTGGTGCATTACGAGTCTGGCAATTGCGTCTTGTTTGTAATGTTTCGAACTCCTTTCACGTGCTCGCTATCGCGAACCCCCCCCCCGGGGTGGGGGGGGGACGTAGTAGAGAGTGAGAGCTGGGACACGTGAGAATGCAAGCACAGCATGGTATCATGTGAACGTGCTAATGAAACGTTATGAATGGTGCCGGACGTGAACGCAGTCAAATGAGCGTCGAGCTTCTGACATCAGCGTTCCGCAGAAATTCCAGGTTACGTGCCGTATTCCGGGACATCAATGCATCTCAGCCTTTCAAAAGCATCGAAAGCTAGATATATGCCACTTGAAGCATGACTGCAACCTCCAAGCCTATTCGACGTTGTCCAGCATAAAGCAAGTCTCTACCCAATGACCCAAGCACAAATCCTTACCGGTAGAAGCACAATGCGTAGAATCACCAACACAGCCCTGGAGACCTTAACGCCCAAAGCATAGATGCAGGCAGCAATCATGAGATAAAGAACACTTCTGAGACAATCACCGAGCAACTCTGGCGCACTCTTATTCTGTGGCAGCGTGATGACACCCGTCCGGTTGTAGTCGAAAGCCATCGAGGACAGAGCGGAGGAAGTGTCCAGCACCACTGTCAACATCTCTTTCATCCGCATTATTACAGTATGTGCGTGAGCTAGCAGCGCAGGATGTCCATTTACGGACCTCCAGCAGAATGATGGAGGACGAATAAGGGCACTCACTCTGTGAAACACGCTCGCTTTATGCTCCCGATCTGGATCTGTGTCAGCAGGAGCATAGTCAGCCAACGTCTCTTGCGATATTCCAGTGGCTGGCGTTTGGCAGGCTTCGGCCTTGTTCGAGACACGACGGCCTTCATTGGCTTCGTGTACGAGGTGTTGCTTCTTTTGCTGTTTTGGTGCTTTCGGCTTTGAAACAATTCGATCCGTTTCTAGATTGGTCCTTGATGAAGGCTTTTGCTCGTTCGAGCTATTCTGAAGTGCAGTCACCCTCAAAGCAACTTTAACGGCCTTTTTCGGATCAGGCTCTCGAGGTCCTCGAACGGTCGGTTGCCCTGTTTGCCGGGGTGTCGGTGAAGTGCGCATCGTTCTTCTTAATGGCTGCTGCTTTGCACAAGGTGCGGTTGGAGAGCTCCCTCTGTATTTCTGGTTCCCGGTAAATGCTGTCATGAATTCGGCAAGCTTGCTCTTGCGCTCACCTTCTATCTCTAAGAGTGCTTTGTTGATGGCCTTGACGGAGGTTTGAAAGCCCGAATCAAATATACCCATTGAGACAAGACTAGAAGTCTCGCCTTCAGCAATACTGGCCGCTGGACTAGGATGACCGAGACAGCCTTCATGACAATCAAATCGTATGCAGCATTCTGGACAACAGCTCGAATGGTCGGAAAGGTCTTTCTCTTGGTGGGTTGCGAGTTCCATAGGTTCGAATGGGTGGACATCGTATATCACAAGCTTGTCACCAGGATCAGCAGAAATGCCTGTGTCAACGCGATGAAATGATTGATTCTCATCCTGTCCTGCCGCTTCGTCGGACATGTCGGCTTCGGCTGACTGTATTTCCTGCATACCAGTCGTGTTCAATGGGTATCCCCGTGCCATAGTTGTCAAGCAATCTGGTACCCTTGGGACCGAAAGCATTTCGGGACAGCGTGGCCCCAGTGGCAGTCGTCTTCCTTGCACCGCGTCTGCCGTAGGATGACAGTCTTTCACCGGCGCGCTCCTCTCGTGGTGGTAGTCTGAATCGTGTGTGAAACCCTTGCTGGTATTTAGGGCGATAATGTTGTTTTTGTGCGATATTGCGCGCTCCGACGACATGTTTCCTTGGAGACGATTGAGCTGCTTTCTGTCCACTTGTTCGCTAGACGTGGGTATGGGTATGCTGGTGCTCGTGCACATGGTATTGTACGGCTGGCGAGCTTGCAAATCGTCTGGGGGCGGTCGAATTAGCTGCTCCTGCAAATTCTGAGGCTCGATCCCATCTGCAGCTTTGGTGTGCTGGGTTCGTGGAGACATTTGCCGCGGCATGGTATGATCGTGGAAGATCGCAGCGCCCGGAAGACAAACTCTCCGTGCTTGCCGATGACTGTGTCCTGTCTCGTGAGGATTTTGCGATGCTGAAAGAATGACATGTTCGACCTTGTTTGCAGTTGGGATGTTCCTGCGCTCCTCTGTAGAGATGAGCCGGTTGCTCGAGGCTGGCAACGGGTATGGGCCACTGTGCGTCCGCAGAGACTGTTGCAGCAAATCCAGGGGCTTGTCTCTGCCGGTGAAGCCTCGCGGCTGCGTCAGTGTGAGGTTGCGAGGCCTCACTGGCTTGTCTAAAAAAGCAGTGTGTGTACTGACTGATTGAGCTTGTCGCGTGGCAGCACGCAGCGGTAGATCCTTGCCTACGTCGTCAGGACTGAAGTATGCAGGAATGTTGTGTTCGGAAGCTCCGTCTCTCATCATTGGCGTTCGAACAACAGTCTCGTTGCTCGGCTGACGGTCATGGATCTCAGGGTGATTGTCGACGGTCAACTTAGTCGGTTGGCCCACGGGTTTTCGGCGAATCTTGTTGATACTCAAAGGTGCATCAGGGGGCGACTCGAACTGACTGTTATTGTGCCTTGACGGTAGCTGTTCTAAGAGCGTTCGGAGGTTCGATTCTGTCAATGGGCTAGCCTTCCTTTCACCGCAGTCATTCACCTGTTTGGATTGAATGAGCCTTTGTGCTTCTTGTCTCGTGCTTTCCTTGCAAGCATGATCTTTTATGTCACATTGCTTGCCCTGCTCTTGTGGCAGGACGCTAACCCATTGATCACCCTGAAGTTTCCACTGTGCTGAGGGGCCTTTGGCTTGGGTCAAACGCATCGACTCGGTTTCGAGGGAATCAGCAGTACTGTTCGCGTCTGGCGTGATGAGGCCAGTCCGAGGATTAGCTCCACGAGATACGAGACAATCATCCTTGTTCACTGTCCTTATATTGCTTCTGCGTCTGACAACGCCGGCACCATCGGTGTGCTCGTAGAATTCGGTCTCTGCCATCGTCCGACTCTTGTCGCGATCTTTTGCGCCTGCGATGACTGCATCAATGCTGGGAAAATGATCAGCCCCGTCAAGTTGACGTTTCTGAATCGAGCGTGTTGTATTGTTTGCTTGAGACTGGCTTATGCTCGGAGCGGAGACGTGCCGTTGACGAGGGTATGACCTCAAGTATGCGTCGTCCGAGGCTTTGTGGTTGCTTCTTAGGTCAATTCTACCTACTCGTGCAGTCTCATGTTCAGAACCAGTCTCACAAAACTGTGCTTCTCGAAGTCTGGTCGCTGTATGTGGTGAAATGATTCTGAGTGCTGAGGGGGTTCTAGCCCACTGTTCTGAGCGACATCTTCGCTGAGGGCCGTCCATATTCGAGGCTTGGTTGCTATGCTACGCTATACAAATGAAGAATGTGGATTCTGAGTATAGTCAATGCGTTGGAATGGTCCTGGTTTGAGCTTGCAATCACTTACGCTATCTGTGAAGAAGGTAAGTGCTGACCACGGTTCTTTCTCCTGAATGCCTTTGGAAGTCCCATTGCTCCTGCCAATTATGCTAGATAAATGCCGACTATTTGTACATGGGTATCAGAACTCAAAGAAGAATGCTTTAAGCTCGTAGTCAGAAATCTCCCGTTTCCCTTCTCGCCTTGTCAGGCTTTAAATGACCCCATCGCTGTGATGCCATATGTGTATTGACAAGACCGCCAGCTGGTGTGCTTCTTCTCTTTTCTGGGCTGAGACTTCCTCGACTTCGTGCCACATCATGGAGATATTGTCCCTTTGCAGGCGAGAAGTTTGTTGAGGCGCTCTTCCGCAGCGGAGATGCGGCGTGCGAGTATACACCCAGACTACCCCCATCGCCGTACCCTGTACTTGGCCTGAAAGCAGGTTGGCGTATAGCCGTCTGTGGCCGGACTGGGGACGAAAAGTCTTGGCGTGCCATCGAGCTGCGGAAATCCGGCGTAGCATTCAGAGGCCTAGCACTTGATCTCTGCGCAGATGTGCTTGATTCTGTTTGCGGCATATAGTTCGGGTTCGGGTTCGGTTTGAAGCCGCGATTGATGACGAAGGCTGGTGGAAACGTGACCACGTTGTTGTACTTGTCGTCCCTTGCCTTACTGTGGGATGCAGCCTCGGTAAATTGGGTCGAGACGTCCCGATACAGTGGCCTCGTCCGTGGTTTCACAAACTTGGTGTCGTATTCATGCAAGACCTCCTTTGAGATCAAAGCGGAATCTTTGCTCTGTTGAGAGAAGCATTTGCTCATGTAGGATAGCTGAAACGACATCAGCAGCGCCAGAAAGATCGTCGTCGCCACAGTCGTGCTTGGTCTGGGGTCTGTGGGCTGTGTCGGCAGAAAAAGCCAGTACAGGATGACATGGCCGGGACTGAAGAAGCAGAATAGGCGCAGGGAAACCGGTAGAGGGTCCCAAACTGCGATTTCCCATACATCCTCCCTTGGATTAGGATGTGCTCTTGACTCGGCTGACTCAGTGCCGAGGATGGTTGACAGAAATCGAAGAGGAGAAGAAGAGACAGGTGAGGAATTGAGCTTGACTCGTTGAGCTGACGGTGTCTGGGGGACGACATCGACCGGCACTTCAAACAGTCGATAATGACGTTTTCGAAAGAAGGTATAGAAGGTGTTGAGGGCGCATATCAGCGTGAGCAAGTGAGTGATAAACCATGCCTTGGAGAAGGTCAGTATATGAGTAGCTGACAGATGCTATGAATCTTACGACTGCCACCCCCCAGCCAGATGAAGAAGTTTCTCCAAAAACATCGTCGTAATTCCTTGACCTTCTTCCTACGTTGGCTCTTGCGATCAGAAATATCAGATTGACAGCCCCACCGATCCAGATGGCCCAGCCTTTTTCAAGCTGATCCCATCCATGTGATTCGATTTCTTCGGAGAGCCAAAGTAGAAGGTCATAGACATTCAACGCCGCCGTGATGCGCTCTGCCAGCGGCGCCTTTCGGACATAGGCAGGCATGACGAAGGCCTAGATCGATGACAGGCGGCAGGCTGTGTAGTAGCCCATCAGATCTACAAGGGATCTAGAAACGGTTCCGAAACATTAATGAGGTTGTTCCCACCAAAGGTGTTTCAGTAGATGCGACCGGTAGATTTAGTGCACTTTCGCGCGTAAACAATGACGCCAGGCTGGCGCGACCGACTGCTCCCGCTCTGCGCATGTCACGTGTTCTCGGCCTTGCTCGGCTAGGGTCAGAAATAAGGCATCCAGTCGACCAATCACTCCCATTCGCCATATTTCCTCGGTTAGTAGATTCAGCACTAATGGCGAGACTCATGGCCTCACTCTTGCTCGACCTGTTCGACAGAGCAGAGTGTGTGGTCACTTCACCTGTTCTTCGATGCGACATCGGCGCAACATCGCTCAGGCTTCTGGGATACCAGATCGCTGACTCGGTATCGCCGCCGAAGAGCTCTAACGCGCAGCTGATTGAACATCTCAAGTTGATAACATCCTGAAGAGGGTGTCTTCTCGTTCCTGAACTTCTGACAAGAAATATTTTGCATTCCGCCGTCCCTGCATGCCTGAGTGCAAGCAAGCTGTTTTATTATCACACCGTATCTCACGGACATCGTCAACATGCCGTTCAAGGATTCTGGTGCCTATCCCATCTCCAACAAAGATCTGGTGTCATTCACGTTTGACGATCCAGACTACGATCTGGACAAGCCGGTGAGTCAATCTTCTAAATGCGATCGCACATGCCACGGTATACGTCTTGGCGTGAATATGACAACCATACGACCGTGAGTGCCGGGTCAGAAATAGGGAGATGTAACCAGAAAGCTTGCGGCAGGTTCGGACACCCTGTCAAGAGAACCTTTTGTCCTTAGACCGAATTTAAAAAGGCCGGTGGGCTATGTCAACAACTGGAATTTTGCGTTCATCGCTCTGGTCAGGACGTCAAGCTAACCGATATTACCAGCTTTACATCAATCCCGCAAACCCATCCGAGCACTACACCTACAGGACATCTCGCCTTCTTGTCCGCCAACTAATAGCCGGGCTACATCATGCCGGCCTCCGACCAGGCGATACAGTCTGCATCCACAGCTTCAATTCTCTGCTCTACCCGCTCCTAATCCTCGCCATCGTCGGCGCTGGAGGCCTGTCCGTCGGCACAAACCCCTCATATACACGTGCCGAGCTCTCACATGGTGTCCGAATCGCCAAAATCAAATATGTGTTCGCTGAGCCAGAGATCTTGCCGAATATGCAGAATGCTCTCAGGGAGAACCGGGTTGACCTTGGCAGTCAGCTGTTCATACTTGACACCATGCCAGGGCATGAAGTACCGTCCGGGTTTAGGTCCTGGAAGACGCTGCTACAGCATGGCGAGAGCGACTGGATCCGCTTTGACGACGAAACCAAAAGCCGTGAAACGGTCGCCCAGCTATACTACACATCCGGCACAACAGGCTTACCAAAGTGTGCAATGACGACCCATCGCAACATTGTAGCTGAGCACCAGTTGTTCTTTGAGGCAAACCCCCGCTCCTACCCGATCAAACTCGTGCTCTCGATGCCATTCTTCCACGTCGGCATCGCACCACAGGTCTTTGTAAGCGTGCTCAAACAAGGCCGCAAGGCATATGTCATGCGCAGGTTCGAGTTGGAGCCATACCTACAATATCACAAAACGTACCAACTCACCGAGGTCTTTGGGGTACCTCCCATGGTTAATGCGATCGTAATGTCGGGCCTCGCCGACAAGAAGCATGCAAAGTACGACCCGGAGTGCAGCCTGCGGAGCGTACGAAACGGCACCGTGGGTGCAGCACCGTTGAGCGGAGACTTACAGGCACGGTTTCAAAAGTTGCTGGCGCCAGGAGCGACCTATAGCCAGGTTTGGGGCATGACTGAGACGACAAGTATGGCTATGATCGTGCCGTGGAGCGTTGCACGCAGTTGCGGGAAGGGGCAGCTGGACACTGCTTGGGGCACTGTCGGCGTGCCCCTGCCGTGCAATCGCATGAAGCTTGTCAATGAGAAAGGCGAGGATGTCACGGATAGCGGGAAGGGTGAACTGTGCATAAAGGGCCCGACTGTGGTGAAAGGCTACTTTGAGAACGAGAAAGCAACGAAGGAAAGTTGGGACGCTGAAGGTTACTTCCGTACTGGCGACGTGATTGAAGTGAGAAAGCACAAGGATCCAGAGACAGGAGAGGAGCATGCCCTGTGCTTTGTGGTAGAGAGACTGAAAGAGCTCATCAAAGTGCGCGGCTTTCAGGTCGCACCGGCAGAGCTGGAGGGCGCCTTGACGGAGCACCCGGACGTTTTTGATGCTGCAGTCATCGGGCTACCCACGTCGGGCCAGGACGACGATGAGTTACCCAAAGCGTATGTAGTCAGGAGGGAGGGAAGCAAGTTAACCGAGAAAGATGTTATGGTGCACATGAAAGAGAGGCTGGCCAGATACAAGCAGTTAGAGGGCGGTGTTGAGTTTGTCGACTCGATACCAAAATTACCATCAGGGAAGATTCTGAAGAGAGTGCTGAGAGAAGAGGCAAGGAAAAAGGTCCGGCGGGGCGGTCAGCTACCGAAGCTCTAGACAGAGGTCGCTATAGAATATGCCATAGCATGCTGTCTAATCCTTTCATCGGAGCCATGTGCATGTCTACCACCAGTTGCCGCCTTTACACCACTATTGAAGCACTATTAATTGTTTGTGTAGAAAAATTCATCCCGTGTAAAAGGAGGCAAGTAGCTGTAACGTAACGCATAGCGCAGATTACGTTCACTCAAACAGACAGTTATAGCATGCCCAGCCTACCACCCCTCAAGCCACAGTTCATAGAGCCGATCCCAGTGCCTTTCAATTTGTTTAATCGAAAGTGGTGCACGTTTGTCATGCCTCTCACGACTCCTCGTCTCGATTCTTTGTCCATCAACACAAGGCTCCTGCATCGTATGCTGACGATCACGTGCTGCACTTGATAACTGCAACATTCAACCAGAACCGTGGCAATGCGTGCGGGTCTAGGAGCAGGCCGCTTAGACCTTTGTGCAGACATGTTACTATGTAGAGTGGTCTTTGCAAAACCGAAGAGCGGAACACGCCTGAACAGAGCACG
Organism: Herpotrichiellaceae sp. UM238; assembly: GCA_000315175.1. Taxonomy (NCBI): domain Eukaryota; kingdom Fungi; phylum Ascomycota; class Eurotiomycetes; order Chaetothyriales; family Herpotrichiellaceae; species Herpotrichiellaceae sp. UM238. The sequence goes on along the minus strand of AMYF01000002.1, from coordinate 10,320 downwards.
GGTGACAGAATGCGTCCTCACTGCTTGACCCTGTTCGAAGCTTGCAGTGCGAACTGCTGACTATGTAGGACAAAGAACACTCTCGACAATCGTCGACAGCACTTCGCTGCCTGCTTTTCAGCGTGATACTCTTTCATCCAAACGTTACTATCTACTTCAACAACCTGCCTAGCCCAACCTCTACACTGTCTACCATGCCATGCGCGTCCACTCCTCCTTCTCCTCATGCATTAACCTCAACAGTCTTCACTGCCGGCTGATAGGGCAAACTCAGCTGTGGCGGCGGCACGGGCACAGGCACTTCATGCAAACTGGCCGGCTCAATATAGTCCTTGTAACCGTTCACCCTGAGCCTCAGCTTCCTACTCTCCGCGTATACCACCCTTCTCATCCGATTCGTGCTCCCCAGTGGTCGGTGCTCCTTCAATCCATGCCACCCGTTCACCGTAATCCGGTCGTCCCACCAGGCGCGGAATTCTGGCAACCAGCTGTCCTGCGGCTCGAACTCGAGCGTCGCGATGGGCTCAAAGGGGTATTTCTTCTCGTCCCATTCGACGCCGATGTCCTCGACGGGTTGCTCGTCGAGGTTCTGGAGCATCTGGGCGCAGAAGGTGTAGGTTACTTTGTTGGACATGTGGAAGCTGCGGGTATGTTGAGACATGACGTTGATGGGGCCGTCTTCGGGGATAGATTCGTCCTTGATAGCGAGTTGAGCTTCGCCGGAGGGGAAGACGCCATATTTAGCGACGTACTCTCCATGGCGGTAGGCGGCTTGGGAGTATTCGGGCATGGCGACCACTGAGGCAACCGTTAGTGCTAGGGTTGGGTGGATGGGAGGTTGCTATGGTGCAACTTACTGTATTGCCGCGGCAGCTGTGATCCCAGCGTCGCGACATCTGCATCGACGCGCTCTGACTGCTCCTTCGCGAACTTGGGGATATCGTTCCAATTGCGCTCGAGTGAGTCCGCAATTTCGTATGAGACCTGTGGATTTCGCAGCTCAAGAACAGAGTAATTGTTCATTGTGAAGTCTTGCGTCTTCTTGTCCTCTCCCCAGATCTTCTCGCCTTCAACGCCGAAGACTTTGATGCCGATTCCTCTGGGTGCGGAGAGGTTGTCTGGCAGGATCTTCGGGGTGAGAGATGAGTATCGCATGATGCAGTCGTAGATGCCTGGGCGCTTGAACATGCCTTGGGCAAGGTGCTCGGGGAGGTTGTCGTGGACGATGAATTTGCCGACGACGCACTGAGGATGTCAGCGTATGTAACATGTGGGTGGGTGGTGTATTCAGCTTACTCCTTGTGTCTTCAGGTGAGTCCCCCGTAGGCAATGCATGTGCTCGTTGAAATTCATCATCTGGAAGCGATTGAACTGCTCTGAAACGGCTTGGATTTTGGCTCTCTCGCCTTCCTGCTCGTACTCGACACCCTCGGCATCCCTGAATGGAACGTGAGCTGTGCAGCAGATACGTTGTATACGTGAGGACTTACCAGCGGATGTACTTGCCCGGAGCTGGCTTGTTCTCGCCATTTGTCTTGGCTGTGCCGCTGGCAGGCTCGCCGATATTGGGGTTATGCAGGTCTGACATGGTTGCAAGATGCTGCTGATCTGTGTCTTTCCGCAGGGTGTAGATTTGTTAAGCTGTCTCGCAAGAAGAGAACGGAGTTCTTAGGGAGGGGCAGCTGGCGGTTGCTTTATTGACCGGGCAGCTGGATGCCAGCACCGATAGAGTCCAGTCCCAGCATGCATACGGCGCGTCATCATGCATCTCGATTTTCTTGTAGCTTTCCAGATACGGGTTGTCCTTACCACCGTGGTCAAGTCGAAAGGTCTCGACCAGCACTTTCTCCTGCCTCAAGCATCAAGGTTTGCGGGGATTTGCAACTAGTGCGGGGATCTCGAAATCTCGCGGTCAGCGCCTCATAAACTAGCCAGCTTTGATTCGTCGATGGTGACAGACGAACAAATAGAAAATCCGCAAGCTCGATTAGCGATTTCGAGGTTTTTGGAATTGTGATGTTGTGTTTTGGGCAACCATTTCGAAGGTCGGCCTCAGCTGTCGATCTTCCAGCCGATGCCAAGATGTCGGAGTTGCTGCCTACACTCGGTGTACCGACAAGGATATCGTTTAGTCAAACCAAACGAAGTGCTAGGCCAGAGATTCGACTTGGCCATCTTGACGAGGATCATTCAGCACGTGATTCGATATCAGCGGTCCTTATCGAACTATTTCGACCTGACGGTATTACCTTTTCTCTCTGCGATCCACCTTGCACGAAATCATCCCAGAACCCTTGATTTCCAGTGCCCTGGTCTGAGCCTCTTGAAGCAGCTGTGACAGCTTCGTCAGGCTCTATCGATGACCCGGTATATCTCTGCTGAGATTCTGCGGGCAACGAGGATGTGGATGGACTAATGCCTGCTGGCTGGGAGCTTCCGACATTGGCCATGAAGACTTGTGTTTCAGGTAGTGCGGGCTTCGGCTCCCTGAGGCCGACAGCAGGCGGTTGAAGACGACGTCTGATTTCATTGTAAGGGGTGAGACGCTGGCTCCTTCCCGCGAATTTTCCGGAGACCGCAGCTGGAGTTTCAACGCTATAGCTTGGCGGCTTCTTCAAGTCATTCATGGCCTGTTCATAGGGAGCTAAGGACTCCTGAAGTTTGATTTTTGCAAAGCGGTACCATGCGTACCAACCTGACAGAGTCGCTATTGTCAGTGGCACCACGATAGCCCAGTAGATCCAAAAGTTATCCGAAACATATACTTTGGACGTCCGCTGAGTACCAGCATCTACATCCATTCGCCAGTTAAACATCGTCATGCTGAAAATCGTGCCAATGAAGGAGCCTGGGAGGAAGAAAGCCGTAATGAACGTGAACGTCGACATTGAGATGCTATCCTGCTTTGTGGATCTCGCAATGGCAATATTGAGTTCATTGGTCATTCGGTTGACAAACCCATCTTGCTGGCTCACGACGTTGAACAGCAAATTTATTTGTGAGGTCGTCCTCTCTTTGAAGTTTCTGAAGGTATCCGATAAGCCCTCGACCACAGAAAGCATGAACTTGAATGTTCGTTGGAGCTCGTGGTCTTCAGACGCTGATAGTGGGCTTGTAAGGCTTTTAGAAATGAGCGGTCCTGCGTCCTGTAGAAACAGAGCGTATCTGTTCAGAAAGGAGCAGACCGAAGTCATGAATTCAATCTGTGGTAGCAATGAATGAAGCTCTCTTGTAGCAATCTTCACATCGATATCATGAGGCCAATTCGGACGGTCCAATGGAACTCCTGCGCCTCCAGCGAATGTCACGCCAAGCGTATTCTCTGTGTTAATCAATCGTTCCTCTGTGAAGATTGTCCTTATGCGCGTCCTATAGATGCACATCTGCAAGATCATAAGGGGCACCAACAAGGGATTTGACCATTGAGCATAATTTGAGCGAATTGATGATACTAATTGCTCGCCCTGACGCCCATAAAATTTGTCGTGGTTTCGATTAAGTGTGATGCCATCTCCACAGATGAGACCGTAAGTTGTATTGGTCGGCAAATCGTAGGTCAAGGAGAGCAAGCAGTTTGCAATTTCAACTTTTTGGACGAACTTGACGACGATGCAAATCGACTGTACGTGGCCAGAATTGTCTTCTCGAACTGATAGTCTCAGGCAGCCGCCGTGATAGAAAAGTGAAGGCAGCGTTGAGACATCCAGGCTGAACTTATTCTCAATTAACTCAAAAGACGCTTGACTCATGGTCATGCCGGGTGTCATGTTTGGCCGATCACATAACACCAGCCGCAAGCCGCCAATGCGATTTCCGGCTTCCGCTGGAGGTCTTAAAGGCTCATAGGTACCCTGTGATGGTCAGTTTCACGTGTTGAAAGGCATCTCAAAACAGTTCTCTTCACGGGAAAGCCCAACCCTGTATCATTACGCGCACTTGCTTACCTGGCGCTCGAGCCAATCCTGCAGCCTCTTCTCGACGTCGCCGACCAATTCAGCAGCATCCCTGGACCGCTGCGCAAGCTTGGAGAAGCGAAAGTTTTGTCCGTTGATCGCTTTGTTGAGAGCCTCGTATTGATCACACTCGAGCATGGCAATTGAATCAACGGCATATTTCTCGGGACGATAACCACACTTGGTGTTCCACTCTACTTCTGGAAGTGCAACTGCACGAAAATGTTCTAGCATTTCGCAGCATTCGCCGGTACCTGTTCATCAGAATCGCAATTGTTCTTTGCATGCGGACAACTAGCAGTACATTGTCACTTGCGCGTAAGAAAGAAAAGAGTGCTCTTGAAATCGCGGCAAATAAGACAGCGCCTCAGCAGACTATGGCTCACGGCAATGTAGTTTCCCATTTGTGTAGCCGTGTCAGCTTGGACAAACTGGGAGGTCGCTTAATCGCGTCTTGCAAGCTAGGCGTTTGACCAATCATGGCTGAAGTGGTCCGAACCAGTCCGCAGTTGGGAAAGTCGATCTATAGAACTCCAATGCAGTTCCTCAGCGGATTTGTAGGCCGGCAGAACCCATAAAATTGTTTGGGCATGTATCAAACCCTTACCGAAGTAAAGGCTCGGACAGATCTTGAGGCTTCACGGATAAGCCTGTGACGCTTAAAGATACGTGCTTCGGCCAAGTCTACCGGCACCGTGATCACAAGGCTGAGACGGACTGCCGAGGCTGAGACTATGACGGGCGAAGACCTCAGAGAAAGATAGGAACCCCCTGTCACCCACGAGATTCCTTGGCCTCGTCAGAACTTCACAACTGAACTCCTTCATCCTCGGTTGATATACCAAAAGTCATTGATCATTGTTCGACATACGTGATGCTCCACTGACGCCATCACTGGCGTGAAGTGCTTGTATCTGAGACGTCTCACCAGCCCGGCGTTTCTGGAAGGGCGACACAATTTCTACGCGCCAAATGTTTCATCACTTCCGTCTCAACACGGATTCAGCAAACCCTTGTACATCAGCTTTCCTTTTTCGTTAAGTCTCAGATACTCATCTGTGCGGCCGCGCACGCATCATCCGTTGACCTGTCGTGCGCATGGACGATTACGCGACAATGGCTGCTGGCAGCCTCAACCACGAATTTGAATTGGCGTTTGTCGGAAAAAGGAAACGATTTCATGATGACGATATTACGAATGAGCACGATTTGTGTTCTACGAAGAGACGAAATCTGACTAGATTGCCGATTCGATCACCGCAACGGCCATCCATCGCTGTGACTCCGGCTTTTGGTCAGTATGGCATCCCACCAGGCACCTTGACGCCAGATAGCATACCCGAAGATGACGATTTCCGTCTGAACGACAACCGGCAACCTCAACAGCAAGGCCCACGGTCGCACAGCAATTCGAACACCTCCAGCGATGGCTCATTGCGCGTCCACGTGGACTCTAACGGCGACATTTCAACCGACTCGGACACGAACATGGACATCTCCTCCCCTAAGCAAATACCAACGCCGCTTCGAACAGGCCGGGCGCGCTCAAACGATCTCATGTCACCAATTCGTTCGCCTGCCTCTTATGTCCCTCCAAGCCCAGTGTCTCGCGGCTTTGCTCGCGATAGAATACCCACACCCGTCGCCTCCTCCTTCCCTGCCAGGTCGCCCTACGAGTCCTCTTTCGCATCAGCAGCAGCACGCCAGATGCGCACAAACCTGCAGTTCTCAACGCTCAGCCCAATGGTCGACGCCGAATCCTGGACTCCACAAATGCACCAACAACAGCAACCCCTCGCCCCGCCCAGCCCCTCGCCCGAGCCACAGCTCGACGCTCCATTCGACGATGAAGACGCGATGATGGCAGGCGTCGAGGACTCCAACATGATGAGCAGCTCCTTCAGCAGTCTCTCCGTGCACTCACGGGACGCCGAGAACCCCCTCGCAGATCTAAATGCGTCGCCATCGCGGACCTGGTCGACTCACACATCCGCTAGTCCGCAAGCAAGAGGCTTGGGACTGGACGGTGCAGGCACGGCAAGTATGAGACCGGATGCTCTGCGGATGAGCACGATCGGACCACAGCATAGCACCAATCCGAGCAGTGGACGGACAGCGAAGCTGCACATGGGGTATAAGTCCGATTGTGAAAAGTGTGTAGCTAGAGTGCCGGGGCATTATAGCCATATTCTGTGGTCGTGAGGTCGATGGGTGGGCGAAGCTGTGATAACATTGTACAATACAAGAGACCTGGTGTGAAGGACATGGGCTGGAGAACCTAGGAAAATCCGCTCCAGCGTTTCAAGACTATCGTTCGGCGTTCGAAAAGAGCTATCGGGATTGCATCAGCTCCTAGGTGAAGAGCAATGCTTAAACAGGCGGATTAGCGTTCCACTCAGGTTCAGAAGGAGGCTCTCGGAGGCTTCTATGCAATCACTTGACCGCGGCTAGCCAGTATTATGTTTAGCATGGCTCTGTAGGAACATGGAGCGTAGATGATAAATAGATGTGTCACCACTTCACAAGTCTATCTTTCATGCTTAGCTGCAAGCTCTTATGCCCTCCAGCTCATGCACACAGAATGTGCTCCAACTTTCAGAGCAAAAGCATAGCGATGCCGTATTGTACAATTCCTCTCGTCATTCGTGCTCATGACCTCGACCCTCCAAACACCGCGTTCCACCAATTGCTGCCGGTACTCCTCGCTCCAGCACTTATATTGTCCGCCAGAGTGTCCAACATACCACCCCTCCTCGTTCCAGCCACAGCATCAACCACCACCGAATCTCTAACATCCCCACTCGGCGTAACAGGCACCGCCTGCATTTTCCCTATCGGTACCGGGCGCCCCTTCTCGTCCAACCCAACACCGGCCACACCACTCTTCTCGACAGCCGCAGGCCGAAGCTCCACCTCCGCATCGCCCATCCGAAACCTGCGTCTCTGCGTCTCCTCTTGCACAAACACCCGCTCACTCTCCCGCAAATCCCTCGCCCTCTCTTCCAATGTGCGCTCCCCAGCATCAGCGCCCTTATCGCCAGCCCCGCCAAAAAGGCCCTTGAACGACCTGACCCACGACTTATTCTTCTTCTGCTCCTCCCACCGCTTCTTCATCTCTTCTCCCGCCCGCTCCTGCTCCAACAGATGCAACTGCTCCGCATCGGCCTCGCCGCGCAGGAACGCAGCCCGCGCCGCCTCGAGCCGGTCCATCTCGCGCTCTATCCACGCGCGCTTCTGCGTCCGGTTGTGCGAGACGAGCGAGACGAGGCCGTACGCGGCGACAACGCTCGCGAGCGCGCTGAAGCCGAGGAGGGTGTAGGTTGTGCCGCGGTGGGCGAGATCGGCGAAGCGGCGGCCGTGGGCGAGGAGGCGGTCGGTTGTGCTGAGTTCGGCGGCGAGGCGGGCGCGGTGGGCGGCGCGGAGGCGGGCGACGCGTTGTTGGGCGGTTTCGTTTGGCGGTATGTCATTCTGTGGTTGTTGGGGTTGAGGGGAGGGAGGTTTTGGTGAGGAAGACGGTGGTTGTGACTGTGTAAACGAGGGAGGTTGTGATTGCGAGAAGGAGGGTGTGGTCGAGGTGAACCTCGTGAAGGTGTCGTTTGGTGGTTTGCGCGACATTGTGAACGTTGTGAGAGGTCTATAAGGCTTCAAATGCTCGATCTGATGGAGTTTGAGGCTATAGTGACTGCATCATATTTGACGTGATATGCTGCGTTGCATGACTTGATATGAGATGGTACTTCTGAATGCTGCGATCTTGAAATCTTCCCCCCAAGCTCAACTTCCATGACGCCCGAGACGAGAAATTACTGTACGGAATAGCCGAAATGGAGCCGGCGCGGGCAAGGCTGACAGTACTTTTCAGCCTCGTGGAAGCTTTCTGCGCCAAACTGGTGTTTCGAGGTCACCCGTAGCCTCACGGTTGGTAACGAGCGATCCTGGATTCCAAACGAGCAAAATAATATGCAGTGGTTGAATTTACCGATACTGTGAGGAAGCAAAAGCCTCGCAAATTCACCTTCAATCTTGCTTGCCAGGCGGTGAGATAGCCCCTACCAAGGTTCTGCAAAAAAGGCGGCTTCGATGTCTCTCTACAGGGATTGCCAGCTTCTTCAGATACCACGAATCAGAAAGCCTGCCACGCAGGTTGATTCAGATGCTCAGATGCTCAGAATGAAGATACAGAAGGCTTGGAGTAGGCCCTTGGACGTGCTCTGAACAGGACGCCGCCAGGGTCTTGGTCGGCGAGATTGACTGGTCACGTTACAGCCCATTTTAAATTCCCATACCGCCTATACTTCTTGCAACCGCGGGTATTGCAGTCGTTGCAGTTGGGCGAAGGCCTAATGGATACCGATCAATCCTCATCCGTTTGAGCTTCGCTTCCACAATGCAAGTACAGGCAAGGATATAGTGTCCTAGCTTTTATGTCCATGCTCTATGCTCCGAATGCAGCAATCAACGTGAAGCAAACTTCTATGTCTCCGTCTCTAACTCATGTGGTATCAAATGGGTGATGTCGTTTCAACCGTTGCTCATGAAACCTTCAATGCCATGTTTGACGCAAAGGTGTAAATGCTCATAGAGTATTGTAATGGATGTTGTCGAGGGCGAGTGTCCTTGTGTGCTCTCAAGTGCTTCGGTTGACAACGTCTCGGCAGTCTGCAGCTTGGCTTAGCGCTGAAACATAAGGGCATAGGTACTGGGTAGGAGGTGTTGCTAACGACACAAGCGACCCTCTTCTCCGTTGTCTCCTTTATTTCCCTGCAGCGGCGACATACACTGCTAGCACAGCAGTATAGCCTGCTGTCGCCGCGACGAGATCCTTACTATCCACACTGATGAACAATCCCATCAAAATCGCAAACGCCATAACGCATCCCGAGACCAAAATGAGTCTGTATCTGATGGCTTCAATTAGAGTCAACAGGATCATGGGAACCAGTAGTGAAAGCCCGGCCAATATGGCGACCAAAACCTGTGATAATGTCCTGACTTTATTTGATACGTTCTTGGGGTCGAGCTTAGTTTCACTGGGCAGTGTCTCGTCATCTAATGAGAAATTAGGTCATGAACTATTCCCGCCCAAGATTCTGATACGTACTCTCCAGGCTAAATCCCTTCCTCATCTCCCGCTTCAGGTAGAAAGACTCCCTTTCACCGTCGGTAACACTGAGCCACGGCATTCTTTGTTGGATATACTCACATAATGGTTCCAAGCCAACTTTGTCCCTGATGCCGAGCTGGACCATGTCATCCGTATTGAGACAGCTACCATAACCATATCCTGGCAATTTCTTGTCTATCGACCTGCTGATTCGGTAATATTCATTTTCTGTTGCGCGGTGAAAACTGAGGGCAAGGTCAAAATCCTGCATTGCTTGGTCTTGTTACCGGTCAGAGTGGATCTCAACATTGTGGGCACTAGGAAGTGCTACTTACTATAGCTGCGAAGAGTAGTTTTTAGCTTTTCGAGCTTCTCTTCTAGTAGTTTTTGCTCAGCATCAGAGAACTCGCCAGCATCTCTCACCTGGTCGCGTTCAACACAAACTAAAGGCTCTAAGTCGGCCTCCAACTTTACCAATGCATGCTGCAGATGTGTAAGGTTCAGAATATTCAGTTGAGCGAAAATTCTGAAATGACTGCGTCCGAACAAGAACTGTCGCCGGGCAAGATGTGCCAGTGCACGAGTCTCGTCTTCCTTCTTGAGCCATCTTTCCTGGTTCGCATGGATATTGCCTAAGCCGAACGAGAAGTCCTTGTCTCTCTCTTCACTTGAGTCGCTCCCAGGAGGTGCCACATTATCATCCTTGGCGCTAGAATCTGAGTCCGAGTCTGAATCTTGCGCTGCTTCAAGCGCACCGACTTGCTCTGATGCTGAGCCATCTGTAATGTGAACGCTATCGACTGTTACAGAAACCAGAGGGTGTATTTCATCGGTAGTATCGTGTTTTGACCTTTGTACGGAAGCCATTCTAGGCTATTGTAGCAGGATACCATTCGACTGCGTTGGCGAGACAAGGCATGCAGATGATGCGTTGGTATTTATTGTATTTTCGTCAAGATCAGACAGAATGGACGCCGCCATACGGCGAGTCTACGTCCAACTGCAATGCTACCTGAGAGCCCTGGACTCTGACATGTTTAGTGGATAAATAGCAGCGGCCATGATGGCACCCATTCTCGCAGCCTCACGGCATTGTCTCATCCGAGACATGGTTGGCAGGTGGATCGCTCATTAACGATACCTCGATGAGATGGCAGTGTTCCCGTGGGACGAATTCGAAGTGCTCCGCACCACGGCGACCATCTGTAGAACCTTGAGATCCATAGGATCGCATAGATGCGTAACGGCTCGCAACCTTACCTG